>JAAAKL020014217.1:0-12050 GCA_010016065.2 Carybdea cf. marsupialis auct. non (Linnaeus, 1758) | reverse complement strand
GTAAAATCCAACACAATGCGTCACAGTAGGAAGTTTTCGTAACAGATGACATTATCATTGCAAAACACGATTGAAAATCAAACTTAACTGTAGAACTCTTCTCCCAAATCATAGTACCAAATCGGAGTACTGCCATGTGTTAGTAAGTCTTTTTAGAAAAAGACAGGAGGCCTCTAACCCATCAAATATCGCGCGGTTATCACAATATCCTGGGATCTTTAATGCCTCAGATAGTCTAACTATGCCATCCCTCTTGAAACGATCCAACAGTATACTCGTTGTTTGACAGTTATTCTAAGTAGAATATCTCGTAATTTCAATACGGTATAACAAAATTCGATCTGCATCTTGTATCATAAAAATGGCAAAGTGATAAAACCGGCATCGTAAGCCAGCAACAAACCACCCTATATTTCTCAAAATAACATCTTCTGACCTTCTCACAGATATCCTTGATCTTCAAACAACAAATAGTGAACTATGCGGTGGACGGCTTGCGAAAACACAATTTAGCAGGCGACAGGTCGTCAACTAGTGCCCAAGCTTCTCTCTCTAATCTTCTTGTCGTCGTCTGGTGGATCATCATCTGTTGCGAAAACTCCCTATTCTTTATAGGCTGACTAAAACAAACAATATAAATACAATTTTATTCGGAACAGCCCTATTTTCCGTGCATTGTTGCGGACTGTTCACATCCCTCCAAACCATTCTTTGAAGTTGTCTAGACAGACTCCTCTTTATCTTCCTCTCTCATTCCACTACCCCCCCCCCCCCTCTTATTTCATCCTTTACTGATAATCGGACTTCGATGACCGATGGGCACAACAGCACACCCGTGAGTCGAGAGGAAATCATAGGACCCAAATGCCAGTTTTGTTTTGTTATTTATTTTCTGAATGCTTGTCTCAAGTCTCTCTAATGGCGTTCCGTTCTCCTTGATATTATGTTATGATAGAACGCCCCTTGTACAGAACAGTTGACCACGTAAATCTTAAGCAGTACCAAATGTAGTGCTAGTAAACCAGGTTATCCTTTTTCATAAATGAACCGAGAAATACGCAGCGTGTTGATGGAACTCCGATTGCCAAAGAACTCTATTCTTCGATTGAGCCTTTTTCAGGCCCCTAACCTGCCAAAGAAATGCAAGAAGTCACGTTGCGTGCCTCAGATTTTCGCTTTTTTATCTTTAAATCAACCCAATCGTAGTTTGATGGCTGATATAACAACCGTAGCGTGCAACGTTTTAGTCTTGTGGCATTTTTTTTTATAAAAACAACCTGTAGGAGTTAGCCCTAAAATTTTCTTGATATTTCATGATAATTGTCTTGACAAAAGGGCTAGAGCCACAAATCAAAAATTATAATGGTAAAGGACAAAGAATTCAAATAAATGGAAAATTGAAAATGGAACTGAAACTAACCAAAGGTTATTTTTTAACAAGCATCAAAGTTTCGTACATTTTCCCGCTTTTTAATTCAATACAGCTTACATGTTTTACCTGAATTGATGATATATTATGAACGAGCTTCATATTCTGTAGCTTTTTTATTGCATTTCCAAGAGGCTATGTTTTGGAACGTTTTTTCTGAAACCACGTCGCAGCCCTGGCCATGTTAAAAAGTTTGAAAATGAAGCATAGTTTCTTACACATCAATTGCTTGTAAAAATAAGTGCAAGATCGAAAATAGCCAGTTGGAACATATAAAGCTAACATTTTATTAGTGCATGGATTTCCTACAGGTTGTTTTCTATGTCAAATGATTTCTGGGAAATGTGAATATATGCAGAGTACAAGCATGTGACGAGACATAGAAACGTATAGAACTGCACGAAATAGCGAAAACATTTTAGTACTGAAAAGCTTTGTTTTCGCTATTTCGTGTAGTTTTTTTGTTTTGTACCACCAACAAACTATTTGAAAAACGTATAGGAAAGAAAATAAGAATTAGATTGGTTTTTCTCTTCAGTTCTGGATACTTAAATTGTCTTGCATCAAATAAACACTTTCCACTTTTTCTAAAACCTTAATGATATCAATTCTAGCAAATGTTTTACTTCAAAGCATCTAATCATAGTTATGGTAGTAAGGGAAAGAGAACTGATTATGGCTGCTCGAACCTGAAACAGCTCAACTGATGATAAGGTCACGAAATCAAATCACGCGATTTTTGAGCCAAACTAAATGAAAATCATTCTAACTCTGGTGCAAATGAGGTACTGTATGCACATAGTCTTTTTTGCAGCTTGAAGTTCTAATGAACCAAATTTACGATCAAAGCATAAACACATCTATCTAAACAAGATTTTGGTCTCTGACGACTTCAAGTTGTATTGACCTTGGTAATGTCAGTCAAAGACAAACTTGAAGCAGTCGATGCTCAAACAGTGATAAACTCCTCCCAACAACCACGTATTTACCTCTTTCTGAGCTGTTTCAGTTGTTTACATCAATTAAAGGTTTCGACTATTTGCATCATCAATTGTTCAGATGTGAATGAAAAGAAGACATTGTCATGGTAAAATCGGCATGAAAAGCTGGGTATGGGACAAATTATTTTTGATTTTCTCTATTATTCTTGTTCAAATCCGGATCAATTACATAAATATATTTCATCTCTTCTACACTTTCAAGTTTTTCAAGTAGGTCTAGGGCGGAGACTAACGGATATTTGAAAGCGTCAAATGTTCTTGCTATTGAGAAATTAATTTTTAAATTGGTGATATCAATACTTCAAAAGTTTATCGAGCCATTATTGATCCTTATCGCTTTGGCTTTTGGGAAATTATTCTTTTATCATACCTATAGGTTTACATGTAGTCGGTTTTATAACACTATTAAAAGAATCCCTTTAGCAACACAATATCCGATGTTTCTTTTCGACCGCCTCCACCTTGCGCAAGACACTATCAAAGCCCAAGGACCCTGTCTCTTCTGAAGAAGCCAACAATATCGTATACAAATCAAAATGCAAAGACTGCCCAGCGACATACAATGGTGAATCACGTTTTTGTAGGCCATGTTATGTCCCTGGTAATTTCCAGCGCTATAGAAGTTATTTGCTAATAGAAATGGGACAAGATATTTTTAATATTCTTGCTAATTTTTGAGCCTGGGGATTTATTCTAAAATGTCCCCATCAAAAAGAAACACAAGATCGTCGAGAGGAAGGATAGGTAGGGTTGGAGGTCCGGTGCCCACAAAAATTTTATTCTATGACAAAATAGCTGTAGACGTTGCGCCCAGAAACCTACTAGGGCCCAGTGCAATGAAATACCCTTGGGCCGCTCTGGCTCTCGATGGCTATGAAAAGACTCGTGTACTTTGCTACCTGCCACGCTGTTTAAATGTGGCACTTTCTCATTTTCAATAGTTAGTATGGTAAAATGGTAATGAACGTTTTTTCTTGCCTGCTAGCATAGTATGTTGGATTATGCTGGAAGTGGATAGCAGGGGAAAGTGGGCTGCTGTGTCAATGTTAAATTGCTAATTTTGTTTTATTGCTCTGTGTGACCCGTTTAATTGGCCAGCAACATTCGTACACAGAGAACAAATTATGGGAATCCTTAGCTCCTTTCACAGCAGCAACATCCCAGTTAACTGCAACACTCTTTAGTATAGTGCTCACCTCACTTTTTCGGGCTTTTAGGATCCAGGTTCCATTCCAGGCCAAAGAACTATGTCAAGAAACGTCAGCCTCTGTTCAACATGTTGATTTACGAATTTCTGCCTTCATACTCGACCGACGTGGAAACTGAAACGGCATAGTTTACAACGCAGCAACAATATGTTTACTCGAAGTTATTGATTCGCGGGGCATGGGGGCCGTTTCACTTATAATTGATACAGCTTTGTAGTGACGTCAGTCGACGAGAAGAACAATGCGCACTAATTAACTTTAATAACAATAGACTATTGTCAATGGGATATTCTTTTCATGTTTGTGTTTAGTTCAGTTAGATAGTTGATTTTGAGTTAAGGGTACGCTACGGAGAAAGTAAAGAAAGATTGCCTGATCTTTGGTCTACATCCTTTCTGGTGAGTTCCGTGAGTATTTCAGTAGTATGTTTCCTAATTAAGAACACGCTAAAGCTTAACACCCCAGTAATTAAAAGCCAACCTTCTAAAGGCCTGCTAGAAAATAAATATACAGTCACGCTATTTCCAACATACATGAGTCTTCTCTTTCCGGACTGACTTTCAAGTACCGTATTACATCATCTACCATTTACACTATGCCCCCGTCCCCTGCATTGGAAGGCAGCTTCAGGGGTGCCACTAATGTACTCTCTTAAGACGTATCGTACTTTATTTTGCCGATCAAATTTAAATCTCCTGTAAAGGGGGTTCCCTCGTCAAAGTACATTCTTGATTACTCTATTTTAAAATCACATCAAATCTATCTTTCAAAATCACAAGTTACAGCCGATGATGGAACAAAATCGAAAATGCTGCAATAAGACGTTACCGTTGTCAAATTTCCATGTTTCAAATTAGTTCGAAATGAAATTACATATACAGAAAATCAGAAGTACTACGGCAACACAGGGTAAGGTGGCCCGCATTGCTACAAATTTCAGACTTGGAAACTAGGTTTACTTTTCATTCCAACTTCCAACGGTCGTTTATTTTACCTTCTTCCGTGCATTCGTTAGTTGACTAAGCTCTGATTGCTGCTATCATGTGGTGTCCGCTCTAAAATTTGATTTAAGATACTTACAACATTGCTTCAAATACTTTAGGACTTTGTTCTATTTTTCTTCAGAGCTACTGATTGGAAACTCTCAAGAAGGAAGGTTCAGGATTGTAGAACTACAACCTGAAACAAATTGTCTTGAGAAAAAACAGAATTTTCCTTTCCTTGGCGTGCACGCAGCAGCAGATTCCGGCATCATAGTACCTCTTCATTATCATACCAAGGAGGGAGGTAGATATCATAAATAAATACCCATTTTGACGAATCTAATGTACATCATCAATTTTATTACGTCCACGTTTGACCACTATGTGCGTTTTCATAGCAAAATCTGCACTTAGTTATGCTGGTAAAGTTCACCAATTTTTATTATAATGACTTTTCACAAAGCTAATTACATCAGTTTAACCTACCTGTTAAATACAGAGTTCACGATAACTCTTTGCAATCTCACTTTCTTTCCAAATAGCGTAGATCATTTAGTATAAACGTGTCCCCCCAACTGATTGTCTTTCAAATAAATCGTTCAATTAAGGCTTTGTTTGACAAACACGATAAAGAAAGCTTCTTCTTGTGTTAGTTGTATGTATAAGTGCATGAGAAAGCTGGTTTACTGCTTCCATTTATGCACAAATACGACAAAAGCCTCTAATTCTCTAACAGCACATCATAATATCTCCATGGTAAATAAATAAATATTGAAAAACAAATGCAGACATCACGGTTTCCGTGGTCACTGTGTCCACTATCCATAAGAGCATTTCGCCCAATACCAGTTATGGTAGCATGCGATTACTCCGAAATCAATATCCAGAAATCATCCTTTAGAACAGTGTAAAATTTCTATGAAACATGACACGCATGCGTACGGGGACATCTTGAAACGCTAGCAGGACATGGCAGGTGCTCGGGGTAGAAGGCATACGAGTCCAGACTGCAACTCTATTTATGTGATGCCAAGATCTCTTTCTTAAATGGGTTTCTAGAAGCTACAACAATCAGTGCCGAGTAACTGCTACAGCGGAAAACAGTTACTCCACTCGTGTTAACAACAAATTCTGTTTAATACACAAGTTCTATACCGATATATACTAAGTTCCTAAACATTGAAACTGCCCATTACTTTAAGCTAGCTGCACTGAACAGTACTAACAGATCTTGTCAGAACTAGAATCTATTTAAGACAAGATCATCTTTTGTTCTCAAAATTTCTTTACATAACTTATTAATATAACTTTAAACTCATGTAGGACTACTCTGTTAATTTCGAAAACTCGAAAACTCTGAAACTCTTACACTCAGGTGAAAAGTGATTATTTTAAGAATAGTCATGGGAGTTTCATCCGATGCTCAACTCGTTCCCAGACTACCTCCAGAACATTAACTGTGATGCTTACTTGGAGCCCCTCTGTGCGTCCCCCTGCAAACCTCAGCCAACTTTATACTGTTTCTGCATCTGAACTCGAGGTACTCCGTGTAACATCATTGTCTGTTCATAAAACGTTCTGAATTATTTTCAGTTCAACTTCCTTAGAGGGTAAAGACTACTAAATTTGTCCTGTGGTGACTTAAGGTGCCTCATATTATTCTTAAATCGTCTTGGGCTCATCCTAATTGTTGCCTTATTCTAGTTAAACATTTATCATTAAAAAATCGCATAAGAAGAATCGCAAATAGAGTCACAAACTGTAGGTGTATCAAATAGCTTCTGTTTTTACTTTCGATACAACTGTAACAGAAATAATAAAAGTTAAAAGAACTAAATTTTATCAGCAGGAAAGTAGTACACACACACTGTGCCAGTTTTTGGAAAACTCGATTCTCTCATGTTACAAGACATGCTGCAACTCCAGAAACTGTATGATAAATTTAATAAGCGTAAACTACCACCCTATTTAATACACCTATACCTGCATCATGATCAGGATGTACACAAGTATGAAGCAACACAACAGTAAAAAATTAAACTGGAAAATATACCACTACAGATTTTCTACGAAATCTCTTAGGCATTACCTCCCAAGGACTGCTAGTGATGCAACATGCTGTAATTTTAGTAAGCGTATGGGATTTGCACTTTATGCAAAACATTATCTCAACAACAACTGGTTAAAAGCTGACTAGTGTGTGTGTGTGTGTGTGTGTGTGTGTGTGTGTGTGTGTGTGTGGTGACATATACGATAGACAGATAACATTCAAAAAACCATATTTTAATGCACATGTAGCTCTTTAAAGGGAAAGTCAACAAATTTCCACTCTGATACGTTTGCGCTAGGAACTGACGTCATCAAATTTTGATAAGCCCATTCTCATTGACCTTTCATTAAGAAATAGGTACTATACGTCGTTCAGAATAGTATACAGTAAAAGGATAGGGGTCATCGAATTTGCTGTTATTGTTTTTGTATTTAATGCCTCGGCGTCTGCGCATAAAAAGTCTTTCATTTCCTATTTAGACCACATTTAGAGCATCATTTGGAGCATTTAGAGCATCATGTAGAGCATCTATGTATGTATGTACGTCCTCGCGTAAATGAGTGTAATCAGAATAGCCTCATGATTCTGCGTCTTCCTACCCCTTGTTAAGAAATTATGCTAGGAAACATTCCCTTGGCATACTGATCCTTCGTTGATACGTTAAATTTGCAATCTTTATCATTCGGACCCTACGGGGGATACCCCTACTCTTCTTTTCAAAATAAACAAAGTCAGTTTTTTACATAGGGGGAGGGGAGGGGGCATCAAGCCATTTTCGTTTGCCTTCTCTGCAATGCTTAAGTGCAACTGGGCATAATGATTGACAATAAAATTAAGCGTCGTTTATCACATTACTGTAATCTTCATAGAGTCAGCATCAATAAATATGAAGAATATTAATAGATAAGCCCAGTTGTCTTAAACAAATGCTCACGATCATAATACGTTCTATAGAAATTTTAAAAGCTAGAAAGTATTACTTGGGAAAAATAATGAAAGATATGTTCCCCTCATCAAACCAGCCATTACTCTACGGATGGATTTATATTCTATCGCCCTTTTAGATTTGCCCCTCAACTAATTAATAGAAAGGGCATCCAGTTACCACAATTGTCATGTGAATTATTAGCTTGATTTCTAACGTTTCTTTAAATTTTGAATCTATTATCTCAATAGTTATACAGCTAAGGATGTTTTGAGTTAGCGACTACCTGTCTCCCAACATGTCAAGCCAGAAGATTATGACAGCCTGTCCATGAAGTGATAAGAACACATTGCAATCAGAAAAGCTTAGCTAAAACAAAAGTCCTATTTTGTACAGAGGTTGTCAAGATTGATATACTCAGCAAAAAGAAGAGAGTGGCGCTCTTTTTACAGTTTTATGGAAGTTTAGGTTTTAAGTAGGGATAGATAAGATGAACTCTTATCTTCAGCTTTACAGGTAGGGCCGAGAAACAAAACATATATGAGCACCTCACTGGTTTTGAGACTAATATGGCTATTATGAGGCTATTAATGCTGGGCATGGCGACATGCTAAATTGAAAAGTTAAGGGGTTTGAAACTGGTGTATTTGTAATCATATCCAAGCACTCTCACGGTGTGGACCGAAAACAGTTACACAGTTGTTGGGTTTTTTTATCAGAACTCTTTCTTTAAAAATCATGAGGCTCAAATTCGATAAAAAACTAAAAATATTTAAGAATCATCCACAAGCTCATAATATGTAATCAAAAAATTCAAAAATGATACAATTCGTATGAATTTGATTTTTTTCATTAAAGAAAACACCAAAATATGACAAAAGGCTAAATAAAAGAATTGTGAAATTGAACACTGAAGAAATATAAGATCTTAAACTTTTAAGCTATTATTGTTATTCTCCGCACAATAAACATTATTTCTTTTCAAGAGAAAATTAAGAATAACGTAAGAATATGTAGGGCTCTTTTTTGAAGAACCATTAAGAGTTGTAAGGCTTGGTCCGATTTATGTAATTCTTATTAAAAACAATTTATCCTTGTAGATTACAATTTTCTAGACCTCGGCCTTTGGGTATCACATACGCTTTTCGGTCTTACACTATTATGATGTGGCAAAAGTGATATCATGAACAGGTACACTGTTAATAGTTCCTTACCAAGTTCAGAATCTGTGTATGGACGATTATTGTAAAGATTTATCAGAGTATCTCGTATTAAATCATATCCTTTCAGTAAGAATCTTGACGTGGCCTGAAACATTTGCTATCACTAAGGGACTTATTACTAACAGTGGTTTTGGGTCTTACTTTGATTTAGTTGCTTCAAAGTTGAATTTGGCTCAACTTTTTCCAAGGGGGTGTCTTGTTCCCGAATATAACGTCACACAGCATCCTTTGTCAGCAGCATCGATATTCGTCTGAGTTTCCAAAATTGAGAGCACTTTTTTCCGCACATATATGATACCCACTTATCCATTTGCGATTTGCAGATTTAGCAGTTTAGTTACCAACTGTCTAGCGGGATTTGTTTTAGCTGATTATACCCAGAAGAAGGAACGCATTCCTCTTAAAATTAATCATGCGAATGTTAGCCAGCATCCAATGTGTAGTGTCAGCAATGAATTTTTCTATAGTTGACCGCACATTCTGTGTCTTTTTGTATCCTTAAAAAAGTCGAGAGAAGGATAAAGCTTGACGATCATTTTCTGAACAGTCTCCATCAACAAACTGTTTGGCATTAACATTATATAATCCTACAATATATGACTTGAAGAGTAGTGCTCTTAAGCAAAGTCCTTGTGGAACCCCACAGAATAATTCTGTGATATCAGACGATGCTTCGAGTACAGATACTGTTTTAATTCTGGGTGTTTGATTTTATTATGGCAGTTATTCTTTTACGGTACGATGGCGAAATACGTACATCGATTACGTAGAACTTTAACCAATTTGCAACAGATCAACTGACATTTAGCAATAATTTTAGGTTAGGTATCGAGTTTCTATCACAACCTGCTATTTTCAACATTTTATCTATCTGTATTTGACGATATATTAGATTATACTATTAAAAGAATTTTCATTGCTGCAGTTTTTCTAGAAAGCAGCCATCTGGTCGGGACGTAAACTGCTTGTAATAGTGAGATGCTATTACTGGTAACGGTACACAAGTATTGTCATCTATCTCTCGTCTCCACAAGTGGTCCCTTGTGTTCGTCTTATGTTCTCCATTAGGTGTACATTCGACTTGACCTAGGAACGATAAGTGTAAGAATTTTTAAAACAATAAGGTCAAAGGCGCAAAATAAAGTTTAAGCCTAACAATAGTGAGATAGGAAGTACGTAAAACAACACAGTAGAGGCATAGTGGTAGAGTGTCAGACTCACATTCCTAGGGTCGTGAGTTTGAACAACCCTGATCTTGCCTGCCACGATCCAGGAGGTACTGTGCTGTGTTATCTGCTCTAGTGAAGTTGAAAACTATGTTTCGAGAGATAGGAAAGATAGAAGACTGCATGCATGAATAGCAAGCATGAATTGATTGTCATTCGAAGGGTAAAAGTAATTCGTTCCTAGTAGCGGCTTCGGCATTGAACAGGGTGAAACTAATTTTAAAAACCCAAAACAACACTTTTCCAAGTAAAGTATACGAGTTTATTTACAGTATGTATACTTTAAAGAAGGTAACGATGAAGTTAGTATGGTTAGACGGAAATAGGAATGTAAGAGGTGTTTCCAGTCATGGGGAGACGACGCTTCAATCACTGTTCCATACGATCAAGAATAAATTCTGAAATAACTGTGAATGTCCAACAATTAATTAGATACTCCTACTGATATTGGTTTGTTTCCAGTGACATTTTTCTACTTTTTAAGGATGAGGGAAACTGTCACCCATTCCTCTTCCAAGTGTTTATCAAAATGGAAGCTTGTTTAGAACAAGACAAAAAAGAGAAGATGGAAGATGAGGTTTTAACAATCTATGAACAGAAAAGGCTAAAATTGTGTCATAATTTTTATGGAAAGCGCATTCTAAGAGAAAAAGTTGAACTCGAATCACGTCTTTCTGAGGATGTAAATATGAATTTTTGCAAAATTACAGAACCACATCTGTCATGAGCTAGTTGCACACTTCTCGCCTTTTCCACACCTCTCGGTAGTTGCACAATTCTCGCTAGTTTCTTACCTCTTGCTATTTGCATGCATCTCATTACTTGCATACCTCTCGCTAGTTGCATAGCTCTCGCTAGTTGAATACCTCTCGCTAGTTGCATAGCTCTCGCTAGTTGAATACCTCTCGCTAGTTGAATACCTCTCGCTAGTTGAATACCTCTCGCTAGTTGAATACCTCTCGCTAATTGCATACCTCTCGCTAGTTGCTTAATTCTCTCTAGCTGCATACTTTTCGCCACTTGTATGCTTCTTGCTTCTTACATACTTCTCGCTAGTTACATACATCTCGTTCTCACAGACTTTCATAAATATCATAATTTTGCCACTGTTTAAACACCAAGGCTCGTATTCATACTTCTTATGCGAAATCGATTAGTAAAATCTCCTAAATAAGAGGAAAAGGCTATCCAGGAAGAGAAATATTGTCTCCACTAACCAAATATGTCACCAACCTTGAAACTAATGATATTATTCTGATGTGCACCTTTTACGTCTAACATAGTTTCTGCTTCTATAAATGTCTGAAGTCATAATATCCTAGTAATGGAAACGCTGCGACCCAATAAACTGACCTAAAAGAACTTCTTTCCTGTGGAAAAGTTGCAAGGAGTCATAGCTTGTAAGTACTTAATTTCTATAAAACTGCTTTTTTGAAAACAGCTGTCTCAAAATAATCCCTGCAAAACCGTCCGTTTTCGTATTAGCACAAATATTCTATGACACAAATGTCTTCCTGCATTTAATATGGAGCCAGTTTACTTTGGCATTACGCCGCTTGGAAAACAACTAACCTTTCTTTTCTTCAACAAAAACAAGACATTTCGTTTGTTTTTGTGAAGCTGTTTGGATCCACTAAAGTTAATATGTTTGCTGCATACCAACACATAGACAAATTTTACCGATTAGAACTTAAAACTTGCCGTCAATGATCAAAGACCATAGACAAAGGTATAGAACATCTGCTGACTTGGGAGAGAAGGAAGCTGTTGCAACGACTATCCACAAACGTGGTTTATCAAATAGTAGTGGAAGCAACAGCAACAGCAACAGCAACAGCAACAGCAACAGCAGCAGCAGTAGTCGTTGTCGTCGTAGTCGTTGTCGTCGTAGTCGTAGTACTAGTATTAGACGAAGAAGAAGAAGAAGAAGAAGTAGTAGTAGTAGTAGTAGTAGTAGTAGTAGTAGTAGTAGTAATAGTAGTAGTAGTAGTAGTAGTAGTAGTAG
>JAAAKL020014216.1:0-12050 GCA_010016065.2 Carybdea cf. marsupialis auct. non (Linnaeus, 1758) | reverse complement strand
CAGGGTTGAAGCAGAAATATACGATATTAGCCATCTGTGCAATTTTTTGCTTCTTAACCATCAAAAAATGATCATCATGAAATTAACAAAATCCAAAAGCTCCCTCTCTTTATATATATACATTTATCAACATGCGTTTACTAAGAGATCACATTTCCAATGAAGTTAAGAATGTAAAAAACCTTAAACCTAAGGTAATGGAGGTATTTTGCTTCTCCTTTTTACCACTGCTTAGTAGAATTAGGCTCTACCTTGGTACTCTGGCAACGGTATTAATCCTTGTTGGTATACATTTATGTATGTATACATGTATATACGCTCAATATGCAGACAGACATCCCTTTGTGGGCTCATCAGTGCAGAATAGAGCGTTGAGACAGAATAATAGCTATGTAACTTGCAACGGTGCCATAAAGCAGGTTAAAGAATTCATTTGCCATGACATATATACATACATACATACATACATACATACATACATACATACATACATACATACATACATACATACAATGAACAATTACACATATACACGCATAATTATAGGCGATCAACCAGAAAATATTTATCTACTTCTAAATAGAGAAGGCACACACTCTTGGAACGCTTGTACTCAAACACCTCCATCAATGACTGTACGAAAAAATAGTGGATTTTTAAAAAACTTTTAACCAGCTTTGTATGATCCCATTCTATAATCATATCTCACTTATAAATCCCGAAGGTTCTATGTTCGTTTATTATTGTGCATAGTGTAACATTTATGTATGAAATCAAGTGAACCACGTTTTTATTTTCAATTTGAATCAGAACATTGTCACGCATGAAAAAGGAACTTTTGCGGTTACGTAGATCTAGAGTTAGCGCATGTTATCACAGCAAAGAGATAGTTCTCTCTGGAAGTCTGAGAGAGGTAGAGTGGTCCAAGTCCCGAGAGCAGGTGACTGATAATATAAGGGTTACCATATTCCGTCAAGCTCACAGTATAATAACCATGGGCAAGCTATGAAGTAGATTAGCTTTACAGTATCAAAGTGCCAAATTGGGAAAAAAACATAACGGGAAAACCCCACTTGATCACCATATTTATAGCTGCTGTGTGTACACTCCCCAGGGAGTGGAACGGAAAATGATTTATGAAACAGTAGGTCTGAGCTATGGAGCAAATGTGGGTTGTATTTCCATTGAATATACTTTCAATAGTATGGACGGTATAAAAAGGCAATGTACGTGAGTGCGTATTTTATCGCTCCTCTGTCTGTACAGAAAACATAACAACCACAATGGCAGGGATGTTCAAAACAAACAGAAAATGTGGGTATTTATCTTATATTGTTGGCCGATATATGCCAAATAAACAATATATATCACGAAAGTCTTTTATTCGAGTTCTTCCCTGGAGATTTGATCAAAGCACCTGGTTCTGTACGAAGACGGCGAATATTTTTTCCCATTCAACTTATACATGAATCGAGTCGGGCCCGGACGCTGGGATAGTTACTCAGTTTATCTGGACAATACCGTTCCTTTTTGATGCTTTGACTCCTTTACCATGGCAGGTTAATAATATATTTTCGTTTTACGTTCATTTTACTTAGTGACATGTTAACAGTGTTTAATATTCACTCTCTTCATTAATACATCTGGAAATTTAAGGTGTATGGGTTTTTTCCTAAAAATGCTTACAGCTATTACTCTGTGTTCAAGAAAATAAGCCAAAAGTTGGTAACAACTAAAAAGGCAATTTACCATATTAATAAGAATTTTGAAATTGATTTTTGGCAGCGAAGGCGATCATTTTGGGGAAAATTGAAGATCATCATGAGAAAGAAATAATATCGTTACTTCCTAAAAGTAATGAGCTTTTTTCTGAAGGTAGATATTTATTTTATCCAAATAGCAAAGTTTGTATTTAATTGTAATGAAATTTCTTCTAAGAAACGTTTTGTCCATGCTAAGATTTTTATCAAAATTTGGGCTCTTTACAAAGGCATAATTGACAGTGTTTTTATTTGTTGTTGTATTGTTATTTGGACAATATTTGCCATTTTACCAGGATCTAGAGTAAGGATTGAAAAGAAAAATCTTTTTAAAGGCACTATCTGATACTCTGCCATCACCAGCCACGTTGTTTGCCAGGAGGAGGTAGACGATAGTAAAAAACGCAAATGTAGAAAAAGAGAACATTAAGGTACATCTTCTCTGATTGCAAACTCGCACTAAGGTAATATATGTGACAGCAGAACCGGGTATGCAGTATTAGACAGCCTACAAAAACAGAAGATGGTGAGCTTCAATGATGGTGTACGTCATAGAATGGAGAATATAAAGGAGACGAAGTTTTACAAACTTGAAGCCGCTTCTTTGATGACGAGCAATCCAGTTACAGCAAGTATCGATAAAATGTGGAATGTTAACTAGCAAATGGTCGCAGATCATAGGGAGTCCTTATCGATCCCGCTTGTGCAAACGCCACAATATCCAGACATTGTCTTGTGGAAAGATAAAAAAATGAGAGTACCATATTAGGATTGACAGTACGCTGTTAAGATAACGCCAATGCAGCAGGAAAAAGCGGTCAAGATACGAAGTGTTGTAGGGGGAGTGGGAGGGGGAGGAGAGGGCAGTGTGAGCGACAGAAAAAATATTCATTGAAGAGTGCTACTGCTTTGATGAGCATGTGTAGAGCAAAAACTTGTAAGCATCGATCGCAAATACTTGTGCTGCACAAGTACTGAGTTAAGAAATCGTCCAAAAAATCAAAAAATAAGATTCGAACAGTTGATAACAAGACTGGGAACGTATTTTTTTTTCCAGCATCTTGAACGTTTTCCTTCCATTTTATGGAGGGAGGGAGGGGGGCAGAACTTTAAAACTGTTTGCACGAGTAGCGATAAAGAGAAGAGGGATGCAGTATTGAGAGAGACTACAAAACACGTACAATAGAACCTCAACCCACCCCTTGTGTGGTCAGCAGGGGCCGCGAATAAGGTGTAAGGTTTAATACTTTTCTGTACACAATCAACAGTAGGAGTATTTAGTAGATCAGGTGTGAGCGACAGGAAAAAAATCAGTAAAGAGTGCTACAGCTTTGATGAGCATGTGTAGAGCAAAAACTTGTAAGCATCTATCGCAAATGCTTGTGCTGCACAAGTACTGAGTTAAGAAATCTCGACCATGATCTGTAGTGAGCACCAGAAAAATTATTACACTAGATATGGCTGAAGAGAGATGACAATATACGGCAGGAAAAATCAGTAGTTTACACTAGTATAAGGATACGAGCTAAAGATGGAAAAGCCCCGTCACTTCAGAAGAGCAGTTAAGGGAGAGGGGAAGAAGATGTAGAATTGTTCCCCCTAAAACAATGTTTTTCTACTAGATTCGGTAGCGGAGTTATTACTAACAAACATGTGTAACCCATCGACTTTTTAGCTGTGTTGACTTTGGTTAGATTTATCTTATTTATACACTCTAGATGTCTTACAGACATCACTCTAGTGTTTAGTTTATACAAACAGCTTGTATTGCTAAATAAGTCCAGAGTGCTGTCTAAACGTAATTCAGTTTGCGCTAAGTTGCGTAATTCAGCGTGACTCTTGGAAATATTGTACGCAGAGAAGTTTCCTCAGTAAAATGCTATCCGTTTGCGACAGATGTCATTGACAGTCTATTTCTTTATCTCTTTAAAGTAAGAGATAATTCCAGTTCCTGACTTGAAATTCAAAAGAGGGGTTTTTTCCGTCCTTGAGAAATCTTTCACTAGCTGAATGACGTTTTGTGAAAAAAAAACAAGATTGTATATAACAGCATGTGTTTCATTTGATTTAACCGATATTATACCTCAAAGGCAACATTAAGAATGCTAGTTCGCCCTTATTACTTTAAATCTATTCGTAGTGCACCCAACAGTCAGAAATGTATACATGAAATAAACCTGAAATAGTTGTGACGTAATGTAATTGTTGCATAGCAACCTCCGGGAAGATTGCATCACTATACCTCTATAATTTTATTAATGCAATTCATAGTAGTGTAAACATATTCAGCAAATCTTCAAGACTATTATGGGATTAAACTAAACACTGCGTTTATATGAGATTTTGAAAGATACTCCTAGCATCAGCAGGCAAAGCTCCCTGATGGAAATTGTTATCATAAAACGCTGAATTTTATGATCAAGATTATTTTGAAAGCTTAAAATATATTTGAGGTACCCCTTATTGTATCATGAAATAATGATATAGTCTTAAAATATCTTAAGAAGTGGCTAGGTTACCTTGGAAATTTGAAAAGATGCCGAATGACAGATGTTTTAAAATGTACCTGAGAACGCTGCAAAAATACTTTTGAGTGCATGGATAACTGGTATTACCCTTTCAATGTCAACACCGGTGGCTTGAATAAAACTAAAGATCTGGTAATTTCACACCTTCTGGTAACTCATGAACGACTAGACCGACCCTTTGCAGACTTCTGACTCTTCTCACATTTATTTAGGCGTACTTTTCAAAACATTAAAAAAAATCCAATTATGGCATTATTGATTCATACTAGAAGGAAGAAATACTAAAAGGGATAGATCTCAGAACTCCATCTTGATTGACACCACGTCCTTTCCGAAGTTATCATATGATGAAGCTTCCAGAAAGATAGTAGTTTTCGTACTATCGTTCAGCGACCAAGTATGTCTGAGAGGATGTCTGCGACGAGCTTGCTTCAGTGGACTGTATATTTCCATTGAATGTTTTCTGAAATTTGAAATGTTCCAGCGTTTTCTTCTTCTTACATAAAGGCCAGCTTTCTGATCATTCTTTCAGTACTGTCTTCCATTTGTTACGGTGTGAGAACAGGAAAGAACCATTTTGTATTTGGTTTTGTCGATTCATGTCTTATGAAGCAGTCCTCTACGTTTATTTCCTAAATGCCTTGTTTGTGGGCTTGCCGTTTTTCCTACTTGTCTTGCCGAGTCGTCCCCGTCGCTTATCTTAATTTGTATATAGGTTTGTCTTTTTAAGCCATGTGAATATCCGAACATCAATATCCTAGTATGTTACGTTTTGTTAGACCACCAATAGTTCATTATTATTATTAGTTTAGTAATACGCGTCATTTTTTAGTTTTCAGAGTCAAAATTTCCAAACTGCAGCATCAATGATCGTTATACTGACTTACAGTATTTTGTTCCATTATATGGCCCAGTCCTTTCAGCCTGCATATTGACGGTAAGGCAGGTAGTATTTTTGTCTCTGGCACTATAACCAGCACTAAAATTTCAAGATCATGAAAGCTGAAAAATATTTTATTTTCCTAAATATAAGGCTCAAGATGGCAAAGATCAAGACTATTGTTTCGGATGTTTATTTGATTAAAATGGATTTAAGATATTTTGCTTTTCTTTGCAACCTCAATTTTAAGTAGCGAAACCACATTTTCACTGTAAAGCTTTTTCCGTCTGAATTTCTTCAGAGTACAAAATCGTCAGAATTGAACTCAAAAAGTAAGGAATGTAACTAGTAACTAATTTTAAAGAAAAACCCAGTTGCGTATTAATTTCATTCCATCCTACTTACTACTTCCTGATTTTTTTCTGTTCTGTACCATAAACAAATTTTTGAAACTGAGATTGTTTAATTGTGTAATAGTTGTAAAACTTTTTTAAAGCTTTTTTCCGATATTTTTCTATTTACGTTATCTGCTCTTGTATTCTCTAGAAGTAGGGCTGAGACCAGAGCTTTGTTTTGATTTACAAGTTAAAGCAAACCGACTCCAGAGCGTAGATGTTATTACTCAAGCATGAGCTTAGAAATAAGTATTGAACAAACAAAATGGTGCAAGGATTTCTAGAACAAGTATTCAAGCATTATAAACAGCAAGAAACTGAAACAAGATAGTATTTGTAGAAACTTGAAGTGCGGCAATTACTTTGGTACAGGCTACTTACGTACCTAACTGCACTTGTTAACATAAATGAAGTCTCTCTTAATATACTTATGATAAATGAGAAGCTGCAATTTCAACTACAGAGCGGTTTTTGCAGCTTATTACAATAAATAAAAATCAAAGTATACAGATAATCCTCTGATAACGGTGGAATTATTCTGTACGAATCCAAGGATATTCAATGCTTTGGAAGTATTTTAGGCAGTTAAGCATCAATCCTAATGAGGATGACGTACAAACATGTTCCTAATTCTGTCTTTGTTTAGGCCTATTTAGTCAGCTAGATATAAGTAAAATTACATTTTACATATTCATAAATATTATGCGTCAAGACATAGTATTAGAACATTGAAACTTTAGGAGGAATGTCTGACATCTTGTCTCTCTTTTGTAATATAATTGTGGTAAGCATGAGGCAAGGTTACGTTTTTCGTTTTCGAAGCAAAATAGAAAAAACATTTCAAGGTTTTAAATAGGTTATGTTTGCTTCTTCATCAATTTCATCACCGTTTAAAAAATTATGTCTTGAAAAATATATTCTAAATGCACACCTGTCGTAATTTGGTTATTTGGTGAACGCAATTTCTTTTTTTTATCTGTCAAAGCATTTCTCTTCTTGGACAAAAATACATTAATGTTGGTGGTGAGAGCCAATGGTCTTTGGATATACTTTTAACTTAAAACAGGCACATCGGTTTGCAGACCAAGATAGTGTTACCATTTCTATAGCACGAATTTGCCTCAGAATCCTTTTTTACTGTTCCAGAGGTAAGTAAAATACCAACGTCATCTATCAGTTTATTGGTCACTGGTTTGTTGAACATGATTTTACTTTCAAATGTCTTTTTATTTCTAATATCTCCTTGATGGCTCGTCCTCTCTATTCACTCCTTGCATTGCG
Organism: Carybdea cf. marsupialis auct. non (Linnaeus, 1758); assembly: GCA_010016065.2. Lineage (NCBI taxonomy): Eukaryota > Metazoa > Cnidaria > Cubozoa > Carybdeida > Carybdeidae > Carybdea > Carybdea cf. marsupialis auct. non (Linnaeus, 1758). The sequence goes on along the minus strand of JAAAKL020014216.1, from coordinate 5,206 downwards.
TTGTCTAGAAATAGTTGCCTCACAGAAACTACCTAAAGCATACATGAAGTAAGACTTTGTGCAACATGTGTTAAATGATAGAAACATGATAATCAAATTTATTTTTTATTTATCCAACTATAATTAGCGATATTGCTTGTAATTGCAACTTGTTGTGACACTTCTTACTTTGCATTTATATCCCAACATATTTAAGAATTACCTATGAAAGTGCATGGACCTAACAGTAAAAATTGATCAAGGTTGTTTAAAATTGTTGTAGGAAAAAAACATTGTTAGGAAATATAGAAAACACCAAATCCCTTCCCTTTCATAGTTGCCAGTTTGTTGTGGTTCGCTCACACTATGTTCGCTATACACTTGCTTTGAAACTGGTTGCGATGCTGTGATAATTTTTTGGATGTTCCACAGACATTCCTGTTGTGTCTATCTACTATTATTTACCAGCAATTTTTTTGCTCTAACGGTGTATCGTCTGTTTTCTAAACGGAGCTATAGGTTTACAAACAAGTTTTTTATAATGAAAACTGTAAGTAACCTCATAATTTTGATAAGATTAGTAAAACGTTTTTTTTATATACCAGCTGCCTTTGTCAGACTAAAAACATTTATATGGGGGGAGATGTTGATTAACGGCTTTTATTAATTTATCATCTGTCTCAACTATGCAATGAGTTTACCTACAATCGATGAAACAGAGGTTGGACTCACAGTAATAGAAGCCAGGCGTCGAAGAAATCCTGCAGTAAACATTACAGATGCCCATGTCACAGTTTTTATAGCTTTTCTGTCAAACACAATATAACAAGCTAAGCAGCTCCTACACCAAACTCAGGCTGTTAGCAGACAAAACATACATAAAACAACTGATCCTAGTGCTTCAAAGGAGAACCTCGCCTTGACCATGTATGACAAGGATCAGTGAAGAGATTGTGTCTATCCGAACCAGGTCAATCTGATGAAAATATGTAATTTCAAGCCGTTTAAAGATCTTAAAGGCTATCTATTTTGTTCATTTTTTTCCTCTAAATTTTGTTTCCATCAAGATGACATCAGTTATCTCATAAGCTTTTTAAAAATATTTGGGGATGCAATGCAGTATTTCCTCTTCAGTTTTCTTAATTTATTTAGTCTTTTATCAAAATCACTCTTGTCATTTATATAATTAGATGTTTAAAGTGAGGTTGCAACACAGCTCCTCTTTTCCTCATATTTCTTTATCTAATTAGTTTTTATCAAAATGACTTCTGCTAGTTATCTCATAAGGTCTTTGAAGATCTTGGAGGATGTAACGCAGCCTTTCCTCGTTGGTTTTCTTTTATTCGTTTAGTTGTTATTAAAATTGTCTCCCATTTATGTCATTAGCCGTTTAAAGTGAACGTGCAACGAACCTCCATTTTTGATTTTGGTTTACTTTTATCAGTTTCGTTTTCATCTATATGACCTCAGTTAAAAAACAAAAAAAGCTTTCTGAAGATCTCTGAGGTAGCAACGCAGCTATTTTGGGTTTTTTTATAAACAGTATTATAGTAATATGTTGACCATTCTCGATTATTGAATGATCAGATTGCTCTTCAGACAGAAATATGTTCGTCCAAGAGGCTAGTCTGGGAAATGTAAAAAAAATTTCCATAGAAAGACAAAAAAATTAATGTAAATGAATTTTTTTTGGACAAAGATATGCTCCCTAGCACAACACATAGTAATCTTACAAATTAAGATCTTATTAAAGTGAATAGTTTCGTATTGACTAGAACTTTTACATGGGACATTGGATGGACTTCTTGCTAGATTTTAAGTTTAGTTATATTTTCTGAAGGATTTTACATATAGGCTCTTTTAGTTATATTTTCTGAAGGATATTATATATAGGCTTATTTAGTTATTGTTTTTTAAAGATCACCCCGGTCACAATTCTTATTTCTTTAAACAATGTGAACTTCCACTTCTTTGGTCTATCATCATTTTACCATTTATTCATCTTATTACAAATTTACGGCAATCGTATCACCACATCTCAACTACATTTACGTAAGAGACCCATTATTTGGTTTTCTTTAGCCACCGTGGTCTAGTGGTAAAGGAATCGGACTCACATACCAGAGGTTGTGGGTTCGAATCCAACCTAGCCCAATATAAAGACTATCGGTTGGGGAAGGCAACAGGAGACCAACCCTGTAAATGTGCCCTCTCCCAAGGACATTCGTCCGTCTGGCTCAGCGACACACTACACTCGAAATCGAGTATGCCACCAAACGAAAACTACACGTTTATCATGACCGTGACAATTCCGTTTTCCGTTGAAACCATAGATGATACTGAATTTGTGCATCATGTGGAATGACAGGAGCTTGTTCATGTACAATGATCATCCTATAAAGCTCCCAGATGAATTTCTTGTGATAACGATTATATTATGAAGTATATACACTGTTTATTATAGATTATTGTTAAACAATATTTTGTAATCTTTTCGCTTTTTATTGACAGAGATAGCCTACTCTATTTTTAGAATAAATGAATATAATCGAAGACTGTTTAATTTCTATCCTCGGTAGAAGGGAATAAAAGGAGACAGGGAAATATGTCCTTACCGGAGTTTATCATTAAATAGGAAGAGAGCCAAAGAAGGAAGCTTTCACATCTGTCTCAGTGTTACCTTTCATAGCACTCAGGTATACTCAAGCAAGGCTGCGTTATCTTGCAATGCATGTTGCAGTCAACTATAGACTTCCTTTTTTTGACTTTGGAAATCATTTCCTTTCTCAATCTCGTTTTCGTTCTACTGCTTCGTCTTCTTCACCCTCCTCTTGTACTCATTACTCTGTTTCTAAATGCAATATATTTTCTAAATACTCTTACGATTGCCCATAAACTATTGAAGTAGCAAAGGTATGCTCGGCGAATGTCTTCACATAAACACGTAAGAACACGTGAAGGGTACAAGTGACTGTGGTCTACGCAGCCACTTTCACTCTGATTCACAGAGTAGGTAGCTCAGCTGATCGAACAGTTGAGCTTTCATACATCTGTATGGACGGGAGAATCCATCAAAGATTATATTTACAACTATCTAGAGACCAATTAAATGTAATTTATAAATGCTAGTATGTTAGTTGCATGTAGCCCATAAAAATTTGATATTATTATATTAATATATGCTCGCTACTGAACCAATGTGTATTTGCAGCTTCATAATCTGGTTCACGGTTGAAGTGCTTATTGCAGATGAGAATGTACATCGCTTATATTATCTATAATTTGAATTTTTTTGCTTAAATAACGTAGTCTTTATCAAAGGGGGCGTAGATAATGCTGAAAGGAGTCATTCCTATCTAAAACAAACTTTTTGGCAACTTTAATTTTGGGGATGGTGTCCTGACTGTGTTCGTCTCCTTATCCACATCTGCATGTTCATAGAATCTAGGCATTACTGGGACATAGAAACCATGCAAGATTTAAGTTTTGGCTAGTTTACAGTTGCCAATGTTCAAACCATGTTCTTGATATATTTCACCTCTTTTAGTGCTTTCTTGTAACCTATACGGACTCGGTTATTTTGAGGTTTCCGGGACTAGGTAGGAGGCTGATAGATCCGTGGCTATATCAATGCGTATAACCCTGTGAACATTCATCTGTCAACTATGTTTTAGTCTTTTTTGTTTTAATGTGAGAGTAAGTCACCACTTATCTTGGCTAAAAGCCACTCGAGGATAAAGGTCAATGAGATGAATAGACTGGCAGGTGAATGACGATGAATAACGAAAGATATGAATGGAATGAATAAAATTTGATGAATAATGAGGATGATTATTACAAATGTTTCTTGACCTTTGCTTTGAAGATGTCCATGTTGTAGTCCTTCGGGAAGCAATCTTGTGGCAACGTGTTCCACAGTGTTTGTATATGAACTTTGGAAGGATTCTTCTAGCATCCAATGACTAAAATATACTATATAGGAGGTTTTGACGTCAGACATCATATAATCGTTTTAGATGCGTACTGTTGGAACTAAGTTGTCCACTATTATATTCTGCTACAAGACACATATATATGGATAGATCATTGACAAATTGTCATTCGGGTGTTTGTAATCCCATTGACACAATTGATTAGCAGACGTGGGTCAGTATTACTAGTTTATTTCTAGGCCAAGAGTTTTGCATTCACATGTTATTCTTATTTTATTTACATTAATGCTCTCTCGAGTGTCTAAGTGATTTGACAGAGTTCACTTTTGTATAGAACAGATCACTTCCCTACTACACTTAATACTTGGGCCATCCACCTAATACATTTTACAGTGCTTGCTCAAAAATTTATTAAGTGAATGAATTGGGCTCAAATTTTCTGTTGCTTTTGTTTCAAAACTGTGGGAAAATGTTACATTTACGTCATTTATATAGCATATTATATCATTATACTTACTAGTATATATTAATTTCATGTTGGGACATTTGTTAAATTGTGTGAGACTCTCTCTTGATGCAGTTCCATGTAGTAAAAATAGAAATTTTAATTCTGCAAAACAAAGCTCTTGATTGATGTGACTAATAAATCAAATAGCTATAAAGAGGAAAAATACCTTCTAAAATCTTAACTTATGTCAACGTCCTTTTACTAGGAAATTAAAATTGGGAATCTATCATTTCTGGTAGGTAAAACGTTATAAACCAGAGTTTCGAGCTGTCAATCAAAATTTACAAATTTCCCCGCCAGGCAAAATGACCTCAACCTTGCAAACTCTTGCCCCGATAGAAAGGATTGTAGAGAACCCGATATTAAATATCCATTATTGAGATGTGTAGAACAGTACCTTACTTTCTTTCAAACACACTGCCGCTACGTAATGTTAGACTTTACTTTTCCGCCGACACGAATAGATTTGTCCGTCATGCTATGTTCTACTGAGATATTGATGAATCGTCACTATTGATGTCTCTCAATACGAGACATGAAAAGAGGAACTTGTGACTAGTCGAAGATTGTAATTGCTAAAAGCCTTGCATTCTTGAAATTTCTGTTTTCTTGTTTCATATGTAATGAGAAGGACATCTGTTTTTCTTTTAGCATACATCTTCATAAACGTTTGTTCCCTGCACCTCAGTTCTTCCACGTTTGAGCGTTAACAAGAAACACACTCGGTCAAGTTCAATATAATCTAAACAACAGCTAATTTGCTTAGTGGCGTGTACACAAAACGTCC
>JAAAKL020014215.1:0-12050 GCA_010016065.2 Carybdea cf. marsupialis auct. non (Linnaeus, 1758) | reverse complement strand
AATCATCCATACCACTTGTAACAACTTATAACCCAAAGAATCGCAACATTTATCCTATTGCCAGAACAACACTCAAAACACTTGAAACAAGTGAGGCAAGAGACAAATTCAAAAACGCTGTTCTTCTAAAAAGCCCAAGACAGCCTCCAAGCGACAAAATATCTCAACTGAGGCACGATTTAGAAACGTAGAAATAGGGGCATAAAAATGCGGAGACCCAAGATGTGAATGTTGCAAAACCATCTTGGAAGGACAAGAATTTAAGTTAAAGTAAAGTAACTTTGACCTCATTGTGCCCCCATGTGTATCTCTTCCATGCCAAAGCATAGTTCGACAGGATGCGTTTTAGTGTTCTTGACTGTCGGCACCGACACTTATCATCATCCACAATGTTCCATCTTACCAGATTTCTAGGGGAAGGTGACACATTATATGTGACTCGCAATCGGAAGTTTATCCGTGACGTACTCCATGCCCAGATGTCATTCCAACTCAGCTTCATGTCAATTACTTCTTTCTCCAAGTTAAACATCTGACCCTGCTAAACGTAAAGGATCACGTGTAATTGTCTGCTGTTAGCCTCTCTAACTTTGATACAGTCAGTTACTGCAGCCGAGCATTCTTTTCGCTTCATCGTCGCTAAAGGCTTAAATGGATTGCAAACAAAACCTTCCCGACTACTCCAAGTCGCTCCCGCTACGTCTCGATGTTCACGTGACGCAATTAAGTCATCAGTTTCATATTCTGCATTATATTTCCCCGCCGTTTTTCCTGCTTGGAGCTATCCCGAATCTCGCCATCCATAGACACTACCAACATCATCACTGTGCGCCTTTGCTTGTGTTACACATATTACTAATACTTGTTGCTAGTAGCTGCAAAGCCCCTCTCCTTCTGTATAGTACACCTCACCATTTTCTGATACAAACACTACATTTATGTTCCATAATCTCTACTTAACACAAAGCAACGTCATATACTGTAAGGGTAACCAAGTGCACGGGTACAAGCTAAACTACAGGGACCAAATTTCGTGCAATATATTATCAAGTCCATTTCCTTTCAATAAAGCATTACATACATTCTCTACCGCGATCATAACCCCCTTCTTCATAGTTTTCAGAAAGACTATGACACACTTTTACTTGCTAGGGCGGGATAATTATATCGATGCCCACCCTCATCCGTGTATATAGAATTGCCTTGCTTGTGCAGTGCCATCAGCAACCACCTTACTCATCAGCAACCACCTTACTCATCAGCAACCACCTTATTCATCAGCAACCACCTTACTCATCACCAACCACCTTACTCATCACCAACCACCTTACTCATCACCAACCACCTTACTCATCACCAACCACCTTACTCATCAGCGACCACCTTACTCATCAGCTCAAAACACTTGGTGTGTCACAACAAATACTACTTTCTGCGCCACTTTATTACAAAACCTGAATCAACAAAATTAGTACATTATCTAGACTAATCTAGCATCTCAGATACCAAAATCTCAGGTACCAAGTCTGCAAAGGCTATTCCCTGTTCTTCTTTGCTTTCTGTACTTAAACGTGGAACTCAGCAAAAATCAATCTACACAAAACTACTGCTGTCATATAGTATAATCAATTTTCGTATTACACTATGCAACAACAAAAAAAACGCGATTCAACACTATACCTGCTATCACAGATTACCAATATTCATCTGAAGGCTTTTTCTGCTCTACAGTTTTAGAACCACGTAATTCAACTGTCTCCCTGCAATTGATAGCTAATTCACAAACTCCAAATTTAAATTAAAAGCTTAAAGTACTAATCAAGGCAGTCCGCAATAAAAATGCCTATTAATTGTCGCTCTCATGGTCGGTGCAGAAACTGACAGACATACACACTATCTCTCGAAAAATGTTTACTATAAACGTGTGGTCAAATTGAGTTGATTACTGATCACAGAAGATATGAGGGAATGTGGATAATATTTCAATGAATATATTCAATAGCAGTTTAGGACTCGGCATTGAAATCATTTTCTTTAAAAGTGATGGGTTTTTCAAGTCTTCTGAGCACTATTCCAGAAAAAGCAAAATGTTCTATTGAAGATCTAGTCACTAGTAGTTATACGCCACTGCAGGTCAGACAAGGAGTCGTTCATAAACACATAACTAGAATAAGCAGCTACAGTTACTTGCCTTGAAGGTCTTTGGCCCCTCTTTTCATCTTCATATGGCCCTCTTCTGTTAAAAAAATCAAGAGAAACAATACAAAGAGATATATCCATAGCAGAGCCATAGTAAGCTGCGCGGACTCGCTTTCATAGTTAGACAAATTTTCCTAGTGCCACTTGGACTAACATCGATACAGAAGATAGAAGCTTCATTACAGAAATGAGTTTGCTTTTAACTATTACCTTTATTGTCCTCGTTATTATTTCGTTTAAAAAAGCCATTCAATAGAATTCATTTCAACTGATTAACCAAATTTTTGTCTTAATAAAACAACACAGCCTTTTTTCAAGTTTGCGTTGTGGTTATTCAACGTGATTCCATTGTCAGTACAACGACTACTACAAAATAATCTCTTTACTTTGACAATACCTTTATCTTTCACTATCAACACAAGTGATCCTTTCGAACACTGTCTTTTTGAAGCATTGTACCCCGGTTCATGATACAAAATCACAGTTACAGCAATTGTATTGTAACTTTCTCCAAGTAAATACATCCCCTTTTTACGGTGATAGTAGACTATATACATCATACAGTTGACTTTCTATGCACTGCACCTTAATCACACACAGTTTGAAAGGCTGTGTGATGAAATTGATTCAATCGACGACTGAGATAGTAAAGGCCGAGAGTATCAAACATTGTAATGAAATATAAGTGAAGAATTAGCCAGCTACCTGATCTTACAACTGTATGAACCGTTAGCCCGTATAATACGGTATCTCTTAGCTAGTTTAATGGCACTAACTAGTAAATAGCAGCTCATCATAATCTAATGCAGAATCCATTTAACTGTCACCTATATGAAAAAGTTATTAAGAGTCGCTTACACAAACAATGATAAACATAGCTATCTCACACAAACCAACAGCGACTTACTTCATTTCTGGGTCCTCATAGCTCCCTCTGTTATCACAAAAAGTAAATTAAGGTAGCGAAATTAATAATTAAGGTCATAACGAAAACAAAGTTGAGCAATTACTAATCAAAGGCAACAGATCACTTCGGCTAGAAATAATTGCTGATAGCTTCACTAGTCCCATTACAAAACGGCTCACAAGCAGCTATATTTCAGTTCCATTTGGGTCAAAATATAACGTATCATTTCAACGTTGAAATGCCGATCTGCGCATAATTAGACATTATACAAGATTTGTAGGGAACCTTGGTTCTGTAATGCCGATGTATAATTTTCTTATCATGTGGCGTCCAATCATTACACAGTTATGATGAATGAAGCCATACAAGAAGGTAGTACACCGTAAATATGCCCACAAATTATCATTGACCATAGTAGCAAACCCGTTCTTTGAACTTGAATTTGCTTTTGAATTTGCATATGCTGTCTATTCTCTGGGCTCATACCAGGTGTTTTGAAGCTGACGAGATTCCCATTGTCCCTATCTACCCTATCCCAACTACAGTTTTACCAAGCATGACCATGTGTCACTTAGGGGCGTCGCAAATGATTATAGGTCTGTGGGGCTAACTTAAATATTTCAAAATACGAAAATCGTATTAACCAGCTACCTGTAATGTCGTCCTAGAATCGCATCCTTTGACAACTGGGGTTGCTTGCGAAGTGAAACGGAATATCTCCAAAACGGTGTTCTCACATTTTCTAAAAGGCCGTAGGGCGTGGTTAAAGTAGGGCCCCTTGTTTTTCACATGTTGTGTACTCCAGTGTTAAGGGGGTCACGCTTAATTCCTTGTCTTAACAAAGGCTTACGTATTCTTGGCTTAACTATAAGAAGAACGTAATCCGGAATTAAGCGCCGTTCCCTTTTAAAGGTAACTAAGAATTGCAAATCGCTCTTAATCCTTATAATTCTGTTAACTATTTGACTTGTTACCCAATCTAATGTAAGTAACATAGCTAAGAAAAAGTATGGGGTGACTATTTTAAAACGGTTTGAAGGCTGAAAAATCCTTCGTACAAAGTTGGAGAATGTAAAAACTTCTTGTTATATGTAAGAAAAGTGCTTGGCCTCGCTTTACCATTGTATGAAAACGAGGGGAACACATTACAATACCCTGTCATGAAAACGGTGACGTCCAAAACAGCAGAGCGTTATGTTACGCGTTGCCCTTCTGCTTATTTTCTAATCTGAGGCCAATAAATACAAGGGGAAATGGGTAAAGGCCAGAGTATAGTCAAATAGGTCTGCTTTACTATTCCTTAATGAACATAATTTTTAATACTCAGAAGGAAATCAATGATCCACCTGTATCTCTTTTCTTCTTTCCTCTTTCTATCCAGAAGCTCTTCATACAAATCCGCTGTCGACAACGCCTTTCGTGATCGATCTAATAAAAACAGGAAAAAATAGAGTACGAATTAATCAATTAAAATCTTTATCATTGAGAGATCACATATTACAAAAAGACGAGAAAATTACCCAATGACAAAAAATGTGCAATTAGAAAGTCCATAAGAATAGTGATGAGGGGTATCTGTTCTTGTTGCATTGGAATTACACTCGTTTCATATTCTACAACCAATATGAACTATACAATCAAACTGGAGCAAAAAGGGATACAATGCGGTTTAAGAAGAAACAACTGAAATAAACTCGTAAGTTGATTGAAATATTATAATATACAATTTTTTGTTGCATACTCAGTTACGAGCGTAGCTTATTGCAAAGCCAGAATGAGCAATGTCCTGGGGAGCGAGCACATTTACAGGGGTGGTCTCCCGTTGCCTTCCCCAACCGATAGTCTTTTTAATGGGTTAGGCCGGATTCGAACCCACAACCTCTAGGATGCGAGTCCGATTCCTTAACCACTAGACAACGGCGGCTCTTTAATACAAATAGTTGTCTTAAAATGGTAATAAAATACTGTCGGGAAGAGGAATGTGCATATCCATGTACATGGGTTTCTATCAATGTGTTTCCCGCTGAAAATCTCACTGTAAAAAGTTTACAGCTTCCAGCACCAGTTTCGATATGTATCTAATCATGAGTTTCAAATGTATGTAGAAATTAATGTAATCCATGTGTATTGTAAATCCAATACGATGATGAAGTCTACTTTTCTTTTCAGGGTTCAAGTGAGCATTCCGCACGATAAGTTGCCGAATGTGAATGCCTCCTCAACTTACCCGGAACATCAATCCCTTTGCATTTTCCAAGCCATACCGATCCCGATGCAAAGCGCACATTCTATCATCTTGCCTATGGCGATTTCTTAATTCTACCACAAACTTTCCTTTGAGCTTCTACAGGATGAATCACTAGGAGACATTTCACAAACTGTAGCTTTAATTACCTTAGAAAGAGGCGAATAAGATACCTGGGTCTTTTTGAAATAGAAGCCGCCCTTCACTAGAAAACGCCTTTGAATAGAAGCCACAGAAATTCGTCGAACGAAAAAAGAGAAGCCGCCCTTGAATAGAAGCTGAAATAGAAAGTAACAAAAATACCGGAAAAATTGTTTCAATATGACATGATAATTTCTATTTTACCTTTCCAACGATGTAATCTGTTAACTACTCTAGAATATTCATAATATACATCTCTCTTTCTAAATACATACCACTTAACCTTTTTACTGGTAATGTGTGCCACTTTTTCCAAAGCATATAATTTCATAAAATGTATTTCAAAAAGTACCTTCTCTTGAAACTGCTTGCAAACCTTTTCCTGCCGCCTGAAAGACAAAGTACACGCACGTCATGTTTACATTTCAATTCGAATACAGCCGAGTGAACCGGGAATTGTATCTTTTTTAGCAATACAAAAAAAACCATCACACTACCTAGTAAAATAATCAAACAAGAATGCCTAAAATTGCACAAATAACCACAGACCACTCAAACCCCAGTAAAAATGGAATATATGGACTGCCGTAATTTACGGATCGAACTACACTAATGTAGCACTACAAATACGACCTTTCCCTGTGATTTTTACTGAATATCACCGTCACGTGATATTGACAACATGACTGAAAATTAACATTTTACAGCAATGAGCAGCCAAGGTGGATGCGTCCAGGGCTAAGCTTAAGTATCGACAGTAGCGAGCTGCTCATTCTTAGGGACATACCAAATTAAAAATGATGTAACCAAAACACCAATAAAAAGGGGCATAACTAAAGTAGAAATAAAAGAATTCACAAACAACAGTCACGTATTATAAAATGGGAGTGAAGGCTATTTATTCGCGTGTGTTGATATCCCGTGATATGCTATCTCTACAGAAATTATGTGCAGTTGTTCACATCATCAAATAAGCCTACTAACGTCTTAGTTAAGCTAAAATTGGAAGTTATGTTTCCATTTTCGCACTGCAAAAACGCTTTGTTTTAAAATGTGAGGTTTCCGAAATGGGAAATGACTTTGGATTTCAACTTGGAGAAAACCTTGTACGCGTATCAACACAAAACAGCTTCGTCAAGTAGAAAATCAAACGAAAGCCTCGGTGAAAATGGATATTAAAGATTGGGGGCAACAGAAAGTTATTCCACGTGCTTGCTGCACTAAACTCTACAGTGTAATGGTTCCGTTTTCCTACCCTTTTTCCAAGTAATAGTCACAACATCCTGTTTGTAAATTGGAAGACAATGTGGAGCCAAAATGTGTAGATGATGCTTCATTATCAAAAAATGTTCCGACTATTAAAGTGGTCGAAATTTGCGTCTACTTTGCGTACAAAAGCTATCCCCAATCAAAGTAAATAATGACCGTTTACTAAATAGAAGATCAAAGCTAGTGTAAAATTGTTGACATAGGATTACCAAGTACTCTCGCTGTGGGAAACTAAAACAAAGAGGTGAACTTTTTATCAAGTTATCTTGCAGCTGCCTTATGGATAGGAATGCCGTTAAATCTAAACTTTTAACAATTAGCATGGACATTCTAGGCAGAGCGTTTCTGTTTCACTCTACATAATTTCATGTATCGAAATTTATGTCGTCTTGCTTCCAACTGACGCAAGTTCTTGACAAGAATGCTAACAGATCAAAGCAAAGGAACTACTACAAGTGTGAGCAGGAGGACGGTAAATTAAAAATAATCCTATTCTTTAAACTTGGGAAGCGATGATAAAAACCTTTGAAAAAATTTCGACGCCACATCAATTACAATATTGGGATCTTAAGGTTCAAAGTGAGGATGGTGAATTGTATGAGCATTAGGTATTGGTGGCTACATTTACAATATGTAACAAAGTTTACTTTCCGTCTGCAAAAAACAACTTTCGAGGGGGAGGATTCTGCCCCTCGCAAAACAAATCATTATAGTACAAACTACTACGGCAAAAGCATGTAGGCAGACAAGGGGAGGTAATCAAACGTCAGACGGAAAGTAAACTTGTAAAATAAGATGATCCCTTTACGTTCAACCAAATTTATGCTTGCTTTTCACCTATTACAGTTTTATTCTGATCTTTCCTGAGCTCAGATTCAGATTTTTGTCTTTAAAATGAAGCTTGGAATGGAATTTTTTATGTCTTTGTTTAGAAGAACTTTCCAAGCTGACTCCTTAACTGTTCTTGACTTGTACTATTCGAGATGATCAACCTAAAGGTACGAATTTTGTCAACCGTCAAGACAATATCCCTGAGACGTAAAGTGGCTAATACAAATGACTGATAGTTTCGCTATAATACCCTTTTCGGTATGCCTTTGTTTTTGGTGCATTACAAAAATATTGTTAGGGCAAGGTTAACCATTACTGTTTCCAACATTACAACAATATCCTAATCTGTATTGAAACATTTTTTTAGCAATTTTGCTTTGATTAAGTTTGCAAATCAGCTGGCAATTTGCCCTTCATTTTATCCTCCGTGGTACGAAACCATCCTATTATCCTGACTTTTCTGTCAGCAAATTCGATACCAAATCATTGCAATGCAGCAACTGTCATAACGCGAATAATCCATAATCATTGCATATGATTACTATTTCTATTTATTGATGATGTAATAAACTCTGATCTCATAGTAAGATTTGGGAATGATCCTGACCACATTCCCACCGTAGCTTGACACACCATACCCACACAAAACCACCTCGTGCCCATCCTACGGCAACAATTCCTTGATAAGTATGATACTTACGCAGTCAACTGCATAAAATACAACAATATAGCTATTCTCTCAATTAGATAGGCAATACCAAAGTGAAACTTCAAAATAATTGCGACTATTGTTTTTGAGTACCTGGGTTTCATAGCTGTTGTTTTTCTGTAGTTCCAACAGCGGTGATACCTTGCCTTTCCTCCGAAACTCTTTCTGAAAATGTAGGCACATGAATATGTTATCAATGTTTCACGATAAGACAAGTAAATCGACACGACAGATTCCACTTCTTACGCCAAATCTAGTCTATTGATTAAAAAAAAGATTTTCGAGAGGAAGATATTAATGAAACATATATTTTTCACTCTTACAAGAATGGGGGCAGTGATCACAGGCACCGACCCTCCCCTATAATCTGGCGCAGTTAAAGAGCTCTCTACGTTCACTACGTTTCCTATTAAACTGCCTTCTTGTATAGTGGCGGAGTTAGCTTCGGGAATGCCGTGCCTACCAAACATTAACACAATAATACGGAGTACTTCATTAATACACTTGTCTATTATCATACACTACGTAATGCCATTTTATCACAGGAAACCAAGGAAAATTGGCATCATAGACGCAAACATCTTATGATGCAAACCTCTAAAATCCTAAGGAGCTTGAAAAGGTAACACGAAACAAAAGTATTTTGAAGTGTATAAAATAAAATACGCACAGCAATCTTTTCGAAAATACTGGTGATATAAACAACCTTGAGAGGATTTGCGCAATGCTTACTTCACTCTCATCAGATCGTACTACTGCAAACTATGATAATGTAAAATGAACATTAATGGAAATGTAATACTCGAAGACAACTTTGTTTTGAACCACGTCATGTTTCAATCACGATCACCTAATTCGTGAAAAATACCTTGAATGTTAATTTCTGGCGTAAACCAAAAAGGTAACAAAACGATTTATACTAGTTAAAACCAAATGTGTAGCACTGCCTTGCAGCAAGAAATACTAGCATTCCCTGCAAAACATACTGTAACATGTTTACGTTATTATTTTACCTCAGCAAGGAATTGTTTGTATTCCAATGCTCTTTCTTCCCTTAGCTTTTTCTGTTTACCTTCATATCCACCAAGTTGCATCCCACCAATAAGTTCGGAATCTTTAAAGTAAATGTTATGTAATTGCTATTGAAAACTAAAAATCAATTTAATGTATTGCATATTACTACATTTTGTGTTCATTTGCACATTTTCTGTGTAAATTTTTTGCATTTACATGTATACGTAATTGATTTCCGAAATACTTTTATACAGAAATAATAAAGAAATGATATAATACCTACATAGTGAAAGAAATATAGATTTACGAAATTGGTGGACCAGATTAGTATTCATCATGTTTTTGTGGGACACAAGTGCACGAATAGAAGTGACAACGCTTCCAAGATAGAACATGCTACTTGGCTACCTCTTTCATGGAAGCTTGCATTTTGCCCGCACTTGCGTTGCGGTGGCATTCAAACTACGTTATTGACTGTTTTACATAATCTATTCGGCCCTGCATGGAGTACTGTAGCCATATTTGGGGAGGAGCCCCTACTTCCCATCTAGAGGGGCTGGATCGGGTCCAGGGGCGTGTCTGCAATTTGGTCGGCCCAACCCTTGCTGCCACCCTTCAAACCCTATCTCATCGGCGAAATGTGGCCAGTCTTAGCCTTTTCTACAGATACTACCACGGGAAGTGTTCAAATGAACTGTTGTCATTGATTCCAGCCCGGTTTGTTCCATCTTGGAGGACCCGGGTTTCTCAAAATCTTCATTCTTATGCTGTTGTTGTCCCCTGTGTAACGAAGTCTTTCTGTGGGACTAGTTTCTTTCCGCAAACTGCTAAACTGTGGAACTCTCTGTCGTCTGATTGTTTTCCCTCTTCCTACAACTTAGATGCTTTTAAGTCAAACGTGAATTCCTTTCTTTTTTATTAGTTGTTCATTTCCCTCTCTCTCTTAATATCTATATTGTTTACCTCTGTTCTGGTCCATACAATTAGTGGCTTTTGTTGGCCTTGTATGGTACTACGCCTACCAAAAAAAAATTAAAAAAATATGTTTTGACAAATTTCATTATTCAGAGATTTTTAGTTTTCATTCCTTCTAGGTCTAATTATTGATTCCAATCTTCAAGTTAGGTATTAGACTACTTTTATACAAATGTTGTATACCAATACCCATTAGAGAATAATGAAGGGCATGCACATCTTCATTACTTGCAAGATAAATATTTTGTATTATCAATATGTAGTTATCAAAAGTCAACAAAACCGATGCATTAATATGGCATCATTTTCTCTGACTACTTTATAGCATTAACATGGATAAAAGATCCCGAGGGACTGTTATCACAGTTATGTGTGATGACATTTTTGCTTATTTTCTTTTCTGTTGCATTTAAAAGATAAATATACTCTCTAGGGGATAAAGTGTCTGGAGGTCATGGGCGCAATTTCAAGGGGGTTAAATTTTTCATGAGGATGCATTACCACCTAAGCACTATAGACTATAACCAGCATAGAGAAAAATGTCATACAACATCATACATTGATCCCAACATTCTAAATTACCTTGAGTCATGATTGGTTCCTCATGAAAATTCCTAAAAGTGAAATTTCATGAAATTGTAAACCTACTGTGTGTTGAAACTTTTAATAACAATAGAAACTACAATAAAACTAAAACTTAGTTCCTTCTGTCAACCTTGGCAGTTAAAATTTTTCCATAATGAAATATGTGCAACAACCACAATAGAAAATACAAAATAGCATATAGAATAGAAATAAATTCAGCAGATGTAAAATTATGGCAAAAAAACATAAAACCAAGATTTTTCCGCTAAACCATCATAGTATTAAGCAGTCTTAATAATAATTTTACGATAAAAAGGTAACTCAAACTGTTCTTAAAGTAAAAAGAAAATGATTGTTTCAGTTATACCATAATAGAATTAAGTGACTGGCCTACAGAGTATTACTACAAAGTTCATACTCTTAAGCCATAAGCGCTACTAAAGGTTGGTATTGGGATCATGTATTTACAGGCCATTTGACATCTGGTAAGAACAGGCTCCATAAATTGAGTTACCTGCATGGGGTTATCATAACAGAGAGAAATCTTGAAGTAATTCAACTATCAAATTACCATGACGCAAACATTGAAGCAAAGGTTTACATAACAATACTAAGTTAGTTTAAGTACATAAATTAAGTTTTATTTGTTATGTTCTTACAAAAGAGGTAACTTGCTTACTGTGGCTCATCTACTAGAGCATTTATTATTGCACTGCTTAAAAACAATTTACATATCATAAATGCCAATTAACTGTATTTACACAACAAACTAATAACCACAGAAAGTGAAACTATGTATATGTAGTACTACTACGACTGACATATCAAAAATGCAAAGGACTTATTTTCAAAATATAGGGAAAGAAGGAGGTTCTACCAATGACCAAAGATAAGATAACTTTCTTCAATAGATTCTACTATCTTTACAATAAACGTGCTTATGCCATTCACTTAACATAAACTGAAGAGTTCCTGGCACTGAAAATCTATGCTGTAATGATCTCCAACATACTTGACTGTGCACATTGTAGTCACTAAAATACATATTTTAAAAATATAAAATAGTAAATGTTATATTTATATATAAAATAGCCACTGTGGTCTAGTGGATAAGTTCCTGACCTTCAGATCTAGTGGGTCAAGAGGGTCAGGGTTCAAGTCCCGGAAGGGCCATT
>JAAAKL020014214.1:0-12050 GCA_010016065.2 Carybdea cf. marsupialis auct. non (Linnaeus, 1758) | reverse complement strand
ATTTATACGAACTATAAAAAAATGAACAAACTTCTCATCGAAACGAAACGTTATTCGAAGTTGGTTTACTTTTTGATAGTTAATACATATATATATATATATATATATATACATATATATATATGTATAAGTACTCAGTATATGTATAGATAAATGTATGTATGTATAGTAACTCAATGGCATCAATTGGTTTACATTATCATATGTATGCTGAAACATTTATGTAGAAACAGGAATGAGGATGACGTGTTACAACATATGAATGAGAAATAGAAACTTCAATTTATTGTAATCAAAAACCCCCAAGGTGATCGTTTAGGGAATAAACATGCCACTGTGCATTAAAGAGATTACGATAACGAAGATGTTAATAAAACTCAAATTGATAATCAACTACAAACAAAAAGTTACATTCCAATGCAAATCTTGCTTTTTTAAATTTGAAGTTTCCCATTAGGTGTACATTCGTTCCTTTATCTTAATTTGATAACGATTTTCTGAAACATCCAAACTTCTGAAACAGTCCTCATTACAAAGGCCACTGCACGATTAAAAAGTTTCCAAATGTTCAAAGGGTGGAAACTCTTATCCTTACACACATGTTCCCGGACGTCCGTCATCCAATGCCTATTCCGGCTGTGGAAGCGGAATTACATTCCTGGTAAACAAATTTGTAGACAACGAGTGATCGGAGTTTTAATGGGTTAGGATCCTCGGCAGTGAAAAAACTACCGGTCCTAAATCTAGTACAAGCTAGTTTTATATCTAGTATAATTAGCGAAGCATAGATTAGGCAACTTAATGTAACGAGTAATGACAGCTTGATTTCCATATTTTAACTTGCACTAGTGGCACTTTTAAATGCCTTAACTAAGCACGTGTTATCTATTCTATCTATAATATGTGAGGGAAACAATTTCCTCTTCACATCCTTATTTAAACCTTTTTTGTAGTTTTACAGTGTTGCAAAAGGTGTGATAAGAGTACACTTACCTTAATTCAGTGTCCCGACGACAAGCTTCAAGCAGAATCCGAACTGCAGACATTTAATGCAAAATAAATTTGTTTTCAAATTTCAGGTTTCGTCGTTCATCTTTTGATTTGTTAACTCCTTGTCTTTCTTTCCGCTCCTAATTAAAGCAAATGTGCGCGACTACTGTACCATTAAATTTAGGAGTACGTGATTCACGTATGGTTAAGGAGATGAAAGACGTCCGTAATGTACGACACGCGCTCAATTAATCGACTTCAATGGATCTGTGTAAGTTGTTATACCAATGATGTCTCTTAGACATATTCCTTCAGGATTTCGACCATAGAATAGAATGCTCGTTGGCTCTGCTGATATTATTCCCACTTGTTCAAAAACAGGTGAAAACAAGAACACAAGCTTTCCGCGCTTCGCTGTGATACAGACGTCAGGCAGTTAATAAAATATACTGTTCATTTCTCATAATCAAGAACAATTGAAATTTTTAGCCAGAAATAAACCAGTTTGGTCATGTGGTAATATCATCAAAGGTTTCTACAAAATTTACATTTTGCTTTTTACACTTTACGTATTATTGCAAAAAGTGCAAGGGTAGTAAAAAATTCCCAAAATGGTCTTTGTAACATGAAGAACAGTAAAAATAATATGTGTATATGCAGTCTTTACAATGGTAGCAAAAGTTCATTGTAATTTTTTATTTTGCCTCTACATTATAAGATAGTAGAAGTGCATTTCACCTTTTCATAATGCCTATTGTTAAATGTCTGGAGGGTTGAACAGACTCTTGAACTATAGGAACATTACGTTTAGTTTTTGTACCAAATTTTTTCATTAAAATTCTTCAGGAGACTGCCGTAGATAGATCAAAGGTTGAGAGACGTACTGCAAAGCATACGTCTATACAGTAAAGGCTGATTTACACGTTACGATTTTGTCGGCCGACTTACAGTTGGTATGACGTACCTCTACTGTTCAGGAGCCTGACTTCACGGTTGTTGATCTCAGCACGAATCGGGACGATTTATAGAAAATCTGTGACATTTGAACAGACTTACTCCCGATTTTGGATGTCGTGGCAGTGTCTCAAAGTTTTAACATGGGCGCCTTGAAGTCGCGATGGAAAGCATGACTTCCTGTAAAGCAGAAACTACATTACTGTTAGAAACGTCTTGTAGGGACACTCTGTAGGCGTATCAAAGGATAATGCCGTGAATTTTAGCATAGTTGACGTTTTTAATGACAAACAAACCAGCGAAATGACTATGTAGTTTCTCATGCAAGGCTACAATACCATCCAGATCAATGCAGCCCCCAGAATGTAGGTGATTGCTTATTTCCCATTCTCAAGTAAGGTCTCCTTTTCAGCTTCTCCTACTGTTTCTGGACAAGATAAAATCCCAAACAGTGTTTTGTCCTCAAAATCGTCGATCGTGTCTTGGACTAATTACACGTACGACAAATCTTGGGTTGGACACGTACCTAAATCGTGCCTAAATCGGCCGACAAAATCGTAGCGTGTAAATCAGGCTTTAGTATAGTAAGGATAAAAATTCTGCGCCGTGGCTAAGAAAGAACATGGCAGGTGCTCAACTGGAAATATAGTTGAAGCACTATTTTAGGATACCTCTGAAGATCGAAATAAAGTAAAAACACCAACTATTAAGGGTCTCGCTCCAACTTAAATAAATGAGAAGAGAACAAGAAATGTACAGTATAAAAACGTATTTTGACAAACCAGTATGAATATTGGAATCCTACAGCATCATCAAGTGTACAATATTATACAAGGTCCATTAGCATGTTATGAGGAAACTCTTCATGGAAACCGTTGTACCAACTTTAAAATGTTGATTCGATCCTCTTACTGTCTTATGGTTCAGTAAGAATAACATAAAACGGCACTCCATACACTCATCTTAACTTCGCTCAAACAAAACGTAAAAGAGACCCACTGACTACTCCCTTTTCCCTGAATTATGTTAGTTGTTCCTTGTCTAAAACCTTGTGGCTGTTCTCAAGAGAGCCAGTGGCGGCTCTGTTAAACGCGATCACATGGAAACCCATCAGATTCCAGCTTTAAATCACAACAATTGCAACTTCAGCTAGTTGTTGACGACTTGCGACTGCGAGACCGTGAGTGAGTCCCGGAGCGAGACCGAGAACGTGCCGGAGAATGGGAACAAGAGCTCCGTGAGCGCGAACGTGACCACCTTGCCTTGGCGGATTTGGAGCGGCTTCGTGACCTTGAGCGTGACTTTGAATATGACCGCGACTTTGACGTTGATTTCGATCTTGAACGTGACCGCGAATACGAAACTGATCGTCTCCGGCTTCCTCCATATCGACTTCGGTAGGGACTTCGAGAGACACTTCTCTTTCTTCTTGGACTTCTTGAGTACGACCTTGACCGACCACGGCTATATCTACAAGTGGATGAGCAAAAGGTTCAATAGTCCTGAGATTATCCATTGCTATTAGGGAACTTTAACAAAGCTTTATAAAGAAAAATGTTTACAATTGATGACATGCCTGTATGTGACATGCGCACTATGGGTGTACTTCACAAATACGTATTTACAGCAGCACTTTTTATAATTGACCACGGGTAACTCTTGCTGGGAACCTTACCATAGAAATTTCAAACTAAAACTACTAAAATGACTCTTGCCTGCCCTTGACGTGAAATGAAACCATGTCAATAATAGGAAAAAATTGTAACAAAATGAGATCAGTGAAGGTGCGCAGTGGGCTATTTTCAACAATTGACTGTCCCGTTCTCACCTAAAACCCAGATCACAAAACAAAACACAAATAGAAAAGCATTAACAATGGCCATAAACTGAGTCGTGCCACTATGATGTCTATGTGGGTGTATGTCTGTAGATAAGCATGACCGTTATGGGCAACTCTGACCTGTCAGTATTAATAATCTAAGCTCCGTCACACATCCATAAACATTGCACTAACCGTGTTGGCTACTACATGCAAAAATTGGCAGTTTGAAAATAACGTTTCCCCAATTAAACAAGTCCTACATGGATCGTCATTTCACATCGTACTCCTCGCGTTATTTCGTACATTAAAAAATATGCACGACGGAATATGCTGCTTGATTCTATCAACTAGCCTCAAAGTCGTGAGTCCGACGTGCCTCACACTGTCAAGTGCGGTGCTGCAATTTGTGGAAGTTGAGAAGAATTCGTGGTTAGTTGAGAACGTTTTCTTATTGGTATAAACCACAACAAAACAAATTTTCCTTTCTAATGGTTATCCTGAAGATGTCATCGACTCGACCATCAAGGCAAAATCATCGTTGTTTTCTAGTGAAAAACGTTTTGGACCAGGTAAATGCCCCATGTACTCAAAACTGCCCTGGATTGGTAACGTTTATACCAGTAAGAAAGCGTTCTCAACTAACCACAAAGATCGTGCGACTTCAACAAATCGCAGCACCGTCTATTCATTTTCTTGACAGTGTGAGGTTGGCTGTGTCGGACACACGACTTTCAGGTTAGTTGATAGAATCATGCATATCCCGTCCTGTATTCGCCATGCATCTGCTCCTACAATGAAACAGCCACCTCGGGTTTCTAAAGCCATAAATACTACTAACCAATATGACTCTGCCACAGGGCGGCACTTACTTGAAAACACTATGCAACATCGTATACGGATGACCGCTTTCGCATAATAGGCAGAGCTAGGTCTGCTTCTCACGTAGCCGTCCTCGAATGCGTCCACATCAAAGCAAAAAACCCGTTACTTTGCAGACAGAAATAATTTGTCTTTTTATTGGGCCATTTCGGTTAACCATTTAGTTCCACACACTGATTGGTCGAAACAACACCATACTAGAAGTCAGACCTCTGACTGGCTCCTTTTGACGATTGACGATTTTGTACTCCGAGGAGTGTCAAACGAAAAAGCTTTTCGCTCTTTCGTGCAGTTTTATTGTTTTGTATCACCAGCAAACTATTTGAAGTCATACGATACAACTGCCACCCCAAAAGGTCTGGTCATCCCCAATAAAAAAATCATTTTACGAGCAATTACAGTCATGCAATGTGACGGAAATGCTAACCTTGGGCTCCTGCCTCTTCGTCTACAAACACAAAAGAAAGAAATCAGATCAACACCAAATACTTCCATAACTGCATTATAAAAAACCCAACCACATCTGCTACTACCCTGTTTTCACCATCACTTTTTAGCCGTGGCCCTGTTTGAGTACCCTATTCACTCTAATGATTAACCGCATAAAAGAAGCTGTGCCAGGAACTGACTCAAGGGAAGCTTACATAGAACCAACAGAAGTGCATATGTTCTACACAGAGTGCCTGCTCTCCTCCTTCGTTCTGCCCTCGTCCTTTTGTCCATCGTCAATGCAGCCTTCATCAGCTGTTGTAGGATTAGCAACTGCATCTTGCACATCAGGTCAAGTTGAAGACAGTCCATCCACACGGGAAATGCAAAACGAGGCCGGTTCTTTGAAGTGCTTACACTACCGCTGAAGTGGGCCGGGAACCGTGCTAAGAATCCTAAATGCGTCTAAAATTTACAATCTGAACCGTACCAGGGTCTGGCACCATTCCTGGCACCGTTTGAAAGTGATAGGATAAATAGGGTGTAAGCTACAACTGCTTTAAAGGTATTCGTGTCAACGCCGCTTCTGATGCTATGTACAACACAACAGTCCATTTCTATCGGCCCTCATGTTGTTGATTAGTTTGCCCAGTAAAAAGGTTACTATAACAACTCTTATTGCTCTCTCTTTCTTTCACTTCATAGCTTATCTCTACGCTTCACTATTTGTTACATGATCAACAGTGTTATCCAAAACCTAACAAAGTAATATGAAAGCAATGCACAATAACGAAGCATGATCTATGGGCCCACTACTTGCCACGGAAGATAAACCACGTTTCTAAAGAGACAGTGAGGAACAAAGTGGAAATGATATTAAATGGAAACTTATGCTGGGCACTGGAAGGCTTTCTTGAAGAAATAGCTTGAATTCCGTGGAGGAAATTGACAGGAAAACAAACGTAATAACGGAAACATAAACACATAATACATCCCTTCCTTACACTCTGTAATTACAACTACAGATATATCAACTGGCTTAAAAACTGTAAAGGTGCACAAGGGTGGGGCGAAATACGTTTCTACCAATTTTCAGGCAAGCTTACACCTGCCACGTTCGAAGCTTCTTGGCGCCATGGTATATCCTAAAAGGTACTAGGCTCGCCAGCTATGCAGCGCGCTTTCGAAATCAGAAGCTAAGAATCATGCCCTCCTAATCGTCCATAAATCACCAAATGAAATCGAATGGATAATTTGAGAGATAAAATCGTCATCGCACAGGTCGATGATGGAAAGGAAGGTCGCCGTAAATTAATTGCTATTGCTCCACTCAATGAAACTGATATTCGAAATTTTACGTCAAGGACTCACCTCAAGAAATGAAGAATGGAAAGGAATAGATAACATATTTGGGGAGGAGCTCCTACTTCCCATCTAGAGGTCCTTGATCGGGTCCAGAGGCGTGTCTGCAATTTGGTCGGCCAAACCCTTGCTGCCACCCTTCAAACCCTATCCCATCGGCGAAATGTGGCCAGTCTTAGCCTTTTCTATAGATACTACCACGAGAAGTGTTCCAATGAACTGTTGTCATTGGTTCCAGGCCGGTTTGTTCCATCTCGGACGACCCGGATTTCTCAAAACCTTCATTCTTATGCTGTTGTTGTCCCCTGTGTCAAGAAGTCTTTCTATGGGACTAGCTTCTTTCCGCGAACTGCTAAGCTGTCGAACTCTCTGTCGTCTGATTGTTTTCCCTCTTCCTATAACTTAGATGCTTTTAAGTCAAACGTGAATTCCCTTCTTTTATGTTAGTTATTCCTTTCCCTCTCTCTCTCTTACGATCTGTATTGTTTACCTCTATTCTAGTCCATACAATTAGTGGCCTTTGTTAGTCTTGTATGATACTACGCCTACTAAAAAAAGACACAAAAAACACAAACAAACAAAAGAGGGGGGGGTCCTTCGACGCTACTAGCGTAAGATTACAAATCCATGGAAATCTAAGGAAATCTCAAATTATTTGGGTAAAACCTGCTTGATATGATTGCAGATGGTATCGAAGTAGCTAGAGCTATCTGTATTACCTGTCATCATAATCATCATCGTGATGTCCTCGTCGACCACCACCTCCTCGTCTGCTTCTTTCCTTTCCTCGCATTTGGTTCGGAGCTAAGTAACAAAGGTAAAGTTGTACTTACAATTCTACCGTCAACTCATTGGTTGGCTCTTCACAAATAAGCAGATGGAGTGGAATTATTTGTTGGGAAAATGTCAACCCCATGCAACCACATAAACGGTAGACCATTGCCACAAATACAAATAATGGCATCAACTTGCATTCGAATTGCACACTACTTCACAGCTGAATCAAGGTATTGACACAACAATTTTTACAATCCCTGATTGCCATCAAATCAGCCTGCTTTAAGTAATAAAAGTCACAATGTCTGATCTATCCCTAACTTTTACCTCGGCAAACACGACTATGTACAAATGTCGAAATAAACAGGTCAATAAATACAGGACACCTTTGAATGTTTGTCACAACACGGTCGCCCCCAGGGGGGGCTTCTGGCCGAGACTGATCCTCTGGCACAAAACCCTGGGAAGATAACTGAGCATTCTTTTCCTTCAACAGTGGCCCAGACAGGTTTTCTATGCAACACATTGTGAATCGAAACAAAGACAGGTTGTCTACGGCTACTACAACCATAAGGACAAAATGCCTACCCATTTTCTAGGCCCTACGCTTTTTGCCAACCATAGCCTACCAGATTTTCTCCACTTTCGATAAAAAGTGTATGCGTAAGTTACGGTGGGACGATAAAGTTGCTTGGTCGCTAAATTCTTTCTTACGATTCAAAGGATAGTTGGGGACAAGTGCTTAAGATTCAAGTTAAGAAGAGGACATATATTTTGCCTAAGGTTTCCAACCGACAATGATCACAATCCACCATGTGAAATCGGCCCTATTTCTGGATTTCATCTTATTGATTAGGTACTTCTTTGAGTTCCGATGACCTACTGCACCAAACAGTAAGCGAAATGTTCAAAAAAGAAAAGCGATCATCAAACTTTGTATGACGTGCCACATCTTGCCATATTTCATATAAGTAACACTTTAAAGTAAGCCTCCCAGTGGCAAACTGCCACCATGACTTACTCTTTCGATTCCCATCTGCATACTGAATATCCAGCTCTTTGCCAAGCAACACATTTCCATTTAAGTAGTGGATGGCATCCTCAGCGTCCCGAACATCCTCATATGTGATCACATTGGTTAAAGACATTGACTGGGAATACTTGGTATCATGGACCATACATTTATGACATCGACAAGGGAGAGTGGGGTAAAACATCTAAAGTTCCTGAACAGTACGATCTAATGTTCTTCTCAACAGCAAGGGTGGGAGTCTGAACATTTGAAACTTGTTGACGACATAAATGTACGGTCCCATGGCAATTGATCAACGACAACAAATACTAAACCCATATGTAAACAACAATAAATTTATGGGTTTTAAAAAATACTACCAGAGTAAAATGAAAAGCATTTTCGTGATTCAATGTTGAACATAAGACTGTTCACTCTTGTCACATTTTCATCTCGTATCCTTTCATCAACCCAATGCTTCTGGTAATGAAGTCAATGCGAACATTAAAGATGCGTCCGATTCATATGGGCCAACATTTAACACCTTTGCAGGAATCAACTTCTATCAACCTTTCTACCCACATGGTGCTTCACGTAAGGCATTAAAATGCAACTAGACTTGTTAAGTTTTCATGAAAAGGTCTATTTGCTTTTGTACCCTTCTCATATCTATTCTGAAACATGTAAGGTCAAAATATGTCGCTTTAAGAGGCGGTAGAATCAATCTATAAAATGCATGTAGTGAGAAGATGTGGTAGTTAACAACACTACCTAATAATCAACGGGATGCCCGTTAAACTGTAACTTCAAAAATACGAACACTGTTGGCAAATCATGACCAAAATGTTTTCAGGTCATTTGTGAAGCATTTTGTTTGGCAGATAACCCTATAATTGCATATACATACACAAAAATATAAAGTAGAAAACGACAAATACCTTGGTAAAGCTCTCAACTCTACTCTTTGACTCTACTTTAAACTCTGGTGGGACTCTTAACTCTACTGCTCTCTTTTAAGTCCGGTTAATTCCGAAGGCAGCACATGCTGACCGGTAGGTGGCCAATTTAAATGCCTATGCTTTGGATCTAGGAGATCATTTGCTATAATATGACATTTATTGCCAGAAGTGTTTTTTCGTTCAGAACTCTGGAAATGGCTCCTCCGAATGTCACCACAAGAGAGGGTGAATCTAGACTCTGTAGGCTTTGCCATAAATCCGGAGCCTCTCTTACTGCGATTAAAATAGCAAGCGCTTGGTACTCTAACTCTGGCTCTATCTCTGACATGGCACGTGATATAGATCTGTTCTCTAAGATCTGCTGAAAAGGGTTGAAATTTCCAGTTAAATATAATGGAATCGAAACACATCTTGGCATATGTCAGCAGAAAAATAAATACGCTAGTGTTTACATTTGTCATGGTGACAAAATGTGGGGATAATTTGCACAAGTATTCATGATTAACATACAAAAGGCAAATCAAGTCCCAATAGCAGCATGTTTAGCAATGATAAAAAATTTGAAGCTTAGCAAACAATCAGAACTTTACCCGTAATAAAGTGCTAATAAAGACTAGGACATAACCATTATGTACATTAAATACAATACACTTTAGGGCATCAAGGGCAAGGTACAATATAGAGAGAATCTGTAGGTATATGCAATGGAAGGGAGTTATTCATGGTCATTAGTGCGCAACTCTGCGTCTCAGGTAAGAAATAATGAATAAAGGAGTTGGAGTAATGGCAAGTGAGGGGTATGCAAAGATAAGGATGAGCGACCCAAGCGAACCAGGAGAAGACATTGCTAAAAATTATGATTTTTACTTCTTTCGTTAAAAACAGATTCAATATTAACACAATCAATATATCTTGGCATAGTTTGCACAAGAGGCCATAATTTTGCAATTTCAAATTATGTTAATTTAAACTTATACATAACGTAACATAGTAGAAACCATGGCAAAGTTGGATGTAACTATTTCATTGAAAGACGAGTGATTAAACTCGTGAAAAGGCAAGTCACCTATAAATTCCAACCCACATTTATAATTCTTATTATGATGGCATAGCTAGCATAATCATGCAATACAAGTACCAACTTACATGCCTCCTGTACTTCCAGCTGAGCTTAACAAGAGATAACAAAACAATCAAATAACCTCTATACCTCCCTATCTCCTACATTAACGAGTATGTGAATGATAATTGCATGTTGTCATAGAGGGGGACTCTCGGCATCCTCCTTGCGCATGGAAATGACTTGTAACTGTCACAACCCACTTTAAGGTGTAACCTCTTTTATAGAGATATCATCTGACAAGCTTCTACATCACTCCCTCCATGACAGCAAATGGTCAACTGAATCATCCTTTTCAAGAAATTAGGAATATTCTACTGCTCAAGAGTTTTATTTAATCAATTTAAAGTTTGAAGGGATACTACAGAAAAGTGAAAATGTCACCACCGAGATCACACTTATAATGAATTTTATAGTAAATGAATAGGCACTGATATGGAAGTATTTGAAAGAAGTTAAAAAGTCTTCTGAAGAATAACATCTATTAGTTTCTAACAATCAAGAGCACCTAGGGAAAAGGACAGTCCAAAAATTACAACATGTAAATAGCAGAAGTGAAGCTATCTATAGGTGTGTCATAATGATCCTATTCCAAACAAACAGTACTTTTACATGCTAGTTTAAAGGGATATAATGTTGGAAAAATTGGGAACAAATATACAAAGAATGAAGTGATGAAAGGATATTGTACATAGGCAAATCCACGTGGCTCCCTCGTGTAATAATCCAAAGGAAGATAAACATCTGTGATTGGTCCATATTTTCCAAACATTTTTCTTAGATCTTCTGGCCTGTTAAAACATAAATTTAGTACCAAAATCAATTTTATTCTTAATGAGGTGTTATATGTAATCGAAATGTACTATTACAAGTCACAGCAAGTTGTATTCAAGCACTTCTGAGTGTCCTCTTAGGGTGACAATATAGTAAGTTACTATATAAATGAATGTAAAGAGTAAGTGATTACCACATCTGCAGCATTTAAATCCTTCAAACTCAATGAAAGCATTGCCTAATCAAGGAACTGGATTTGTGAGGTTAACAGGATTGTCTTCTGTAAAATGTTAACTCCTTGACATCAAAGCAATTCCTTTAGGCTTGAAAAAGATTGATATCCATATTGTAAAGTGCCTGGATGGTCTGAGAGTGATGTCCTATTTGTATTTCAAATCTGCGTTTATTGGTCAAATCAGCTACAAACTTCAAAGAAAAGCAGCAGTGTGCAATACTGGTGAACGTCTCCTTTACACTCAAAGACCAATACCACTATATTCTCTCTAACTGTTATGGTTTAAACAAATATTATTCCATAAGCTACAGGCCTCAGCATTAAAACAGTGGATATACATGATGATTAAATTTTCTAAATGTTATTTCATACAGCTTGGGTATTGAGGCCTAAAGTATCCATTAACAGGTCATTAAATCATATTATAAAATGCTGGGCATTGAGTAGTGGATGACAAAAACAGTGTAGCAGACCACACGCGTAAGCCCTTGCCCTTGCTTTCCCTTAGAGCACATTCAGCTTCTGGGCAATCACAAAGAGAGATGCACAATTGTAGTTCAGCAGAGGATAACCAAGAAAGACATGGAAGTGATACCATCAAAGAAGATATGCGAGCATGTGGTCTTACCACTTCTGTGGTATCAACACTTTAAAGATTGACAATTCAATGTTCAAGCACAAGAAGTCGCGACTCGCAACTTGGATATCCCCGGATGGAAGGACTAAGAACCAAATTG
>JAAAKL020014213.1:0-12053 GCA_010016065.2 Carybdea cf. marsupialis auct. non (Linnaeus, 1758) | reverse complement strand
TAGTGTTAATAAATATTCGATCAGAGGAAACTCCGTCTATTTGTTGAGTTTAGTTAGCGGCAGTTTCAACTTATAAAAAAACCTCAAAGATATGAGGCAAAGAGTATGTTTACCGTTAAGAAACGTTGCATTGTGGATCTTACGTATACAGTATTGATTTCTGTAACGTCCTGTCAAAATATGAAAATTTTCTCAGTAGATGATTAACATTTTTGTTTACTGAGACAAAGTCAGTAGAGCAAATAATACAGTAAGTATGGTAAGAGTAGCTACATAGGGTAGTAAACTGTAATTAGAATGAGTTAATTGGGTGGTGGTGGTGGTGTAATTTTCTATTTAAACAGGTAAATAGAATACTAAAATTTAGCATTAAGAACAGAGTTACATAGTTTATTTTACAGGATGACCTGTAGCGACGTAATTTGAATTCAGAAGTACAAAAACTGACAATTCAACGTGGTATTCTATTCCCATAGATAAATTCACGATGAATTCTGCAACAGGAGAAATATTTACAAATACTATTCTAGACCGGGAAGATAAGGATTCCTACGAGATATTCGTCGAGGCTCAAGATGGAGATCCCCATTCTCCTAAAGCCAACTTCACAAAGGTTACCATTGAAATTACAGATGCTAATGACAACTCACCTGTTTTCACACAGATACCATTAACTGTTAATATATCTGAAAATCTTAACATTGGTACATTCGTGACCAAGGTGGGTAAAATTTTACTTTGGCATCACCCTGTAAATATTACTTTGCTTTCGTTCAATACTCTTAAATAGTGCTGAAGGGTGTAAAGGGGTAGCAGTAACTTCTTCTGCACAACTAGTTGATGTCAAGGGTTGGATTTTGGCGTAGGGTCTTACCTCCGTATATCGGAAACTTAGATGAAGGATCACATATGATAGCAGAGCTGTCAAACAACATCAAGAAAGAAAACATATCACCCTCAGTAGTATCAGTTGTTGCCGTATGATTAGTAGGTGATATTGGCCTATTGCTTACTCAAGAAGGATTCCCCATTGATTAGGATTGACCAAGGGCGTAGAAGTTTGTTTGTTTACAGTATACGATTAAAAGCAATGAAAAGTAGCAAAACCAGCCCAAAGTTTATTAAATTTACAAGAACTAATTTACAAGTAGCATCTGGCTCAAAAATGTTAATCTTTTAACTGTCAGGAGAAACTGATGTTTATCTAGTGTCCAGGGCCATGCTCTTTAATATTAAAAGTAGAGCAGGAATCAACGTGCAGCCTCGTGATATGCAAACAACCGCAAGAAGAAAGTTCAATGAACAGAAAACGTTTTAAAGTCACAACTATATAACTTACAATTAATAGAGGACTGTAGTGATCAGCCACAAAATGAACAGCGATAGGAAAAGTTGTTTCAAGTAATACTGTAGTAATATGACATCCGTTAGGTGCTTGTACGAGAGTGAAATCCATTTTATCTCTTCAAAAATGCCCAGCGCTCCTGAGCTCTGGGCTGAAAGGATCTAATGTGTAACTCTACGTTTGAAGCTGATACTTAACTGTTTCCTCTGTGTCTTCGACAAACTACTCTATTCAATACGTTTTAGTATTCATTTTAAAATAACTATAAAACTGAACAGCTTTTTGTCTATAAATTCTTTAAATCATCCATGTATCCTTGATCACTTGGTCTGTACAATCTCCCTTCTTTTTTACTCTTTTATGAATATCAATTCCAGATCACTGCAACAGATCCTGACAAAGGATCTAATGGAAAAGTAACCTTTCAATTGAGTGGAGGGAACACTGGAAATACATTTTCGATCGGTGCCAGCACTGGAGACATAAAAACGGCAAAGGCAATCGACAGAGAGTCAACAGATACTTATTCTCTTCAAGTCATCGCAACAGATCGTAAGTGGATTGAAAGAAGCTTGCTTGCCTATGTCTTTGTTGAGTGCAACCGCAACACATCCATTGCATGCCTCGATCTTGTCACTCTTTACATAAATACCATAATATGATAAAATAATATTTATCATTAAAGGTAATCGACAGGTAATCAGTAGATACTTATCCTTTAAGGGTATTGCAACAGACCGTAAGTTGTTTTAATACGTATTGCATGCCCATGCCTCCAGTAAATGCAACCCATGCATGCATGTTGGATTCTGTAAAGGTTTATATAAATATCATAGGATGATAAAAACCTTAACATCTAGAAACTGATGTCAAACGTGTTAAATTTTACCAGCAGCTAATTCTTTACCTCAACAGATCAAGGGATCATGATGGCAACATTTATATGCATACCACTGTGCCTGTTGAATTCCCCTTTATACTCACGGCAAACCTCCGATTTATTGTGATGTGATCATTAGCACTCGAGACTTGGTAGACCAACTCGAACATTGTCAAACCCTTCACTTTCTTTTTTACCTCATTTATCTACTTGGAGAACTATGATTCCTTTCACATTTCTTCGCTCAAGCATCATTATGTATAGCTTTTTGAGAATAGAGTCATTTCGAATGAAGAATAATCAAGAAACCCCAGTACAATAAACTATGATAAGCTTCTACTCAAGTAAAGTGTTGAACTACTAACAGAGTGTATTCCACGTCCTCTATTGACTTTTTTGAGGTACAATAATAATTTGAGTAAAACCTTCATTAATCATTTGTCGCATTATATGATTTCAAATCAACATCATGACTGGATTTCGTTTGCGTAGATGGAACTCCACCCAGAAGTTCTGCCCTGACATTTACTATCCATGTCTTGGATAAAAATGACGAAGCTCCGAAGTTTACTGCTGCAGTTTTCGAAGGATCGATCAAAGAAAATTTACCAGCTGGGCGCTCAATCCTTCAGGTTTGTTAGAAAATGTTATTTTTGATGATCTATTTTGACAATTTTGTACATTTTCTTCTAATAAAACTTTCGTTAGGTTAAGCTGCTAATGTTTTTAAAATATCATGTATAGCTCGAAGGGGGTGGAAATCCTTGCTTACCCTTTTTTGCTTTGGAGAGTGTGCTGCTTTTGCAGTCACAACAAACTTTTGCCTGAGATTTCCTCCGCATCATGCCCTAAATCTTTATGGTTTTACTTTTAATATATGTCACCAGAAAATGAGATTTTTTTAAAACAATTGCACCAGATTACTTTAAAGGATATATCTAAAGTGTCAGTATGACCAAAAAAACCAGGCCAAAACACAAGTAAAACCGGGTTTTCCAGTGATAAACTGTTCATCTATTTCAACGTTTGTTATATAGGCCCGAGTTAAACTATATCTACTTTGAGTATAACCTACTTACAAAAAATAAATAACTTTCAACAATGTACTTGAAAAAGAAAATTTGACGACAAAATTTAAAATGATATATTTTTTCTGAAAAATTATGTTGATCGCAATTGACCAATAACTATCAAGGAAGAAAAAGACCCCCCATTGAGTAAACTATGGCATTTGAAGACATCGTTCTCCACTGCTATCGTTGTGAAGGACAGTACTAAAGGATGCATTGTTTAATGGGGCACAGAAAAGCTTTTTTCTCTGAGAGGATTATTAAGAGAAAACGATAAGGCTTAGAAAGTTTGAGTATATGAAGTAATAGATTGATGTGAAGCTTGCAACACCAACTACTCCCCAACAGACTTATGGGCACTAATCAATAGATATGTATCAATAATGAAGCATACCAAGTCAGAAACGGAAACAATAATTTGACTTACGTATAAATAGCTACTTATTATAAATGGAATTGTTCATTAAAATACAAGGATGTTGGTGGGGGAATGGTTTAATAGGCGCGATGTTCTCTCATTTTGACTTGTAATGAAAAAGCGTTTTCTGTTCTCAAACGTTGTTGGATCTAAGGTCAGTATAAGGTGGGTGATACTTATGCTGGAATATTAGGTCCACACCTGAAATAGGTGTACATATTTTTTGAGGATCAAATCAACTGTATATATACTAGGACTATAACCAGCCACCCCAAACAGGTAGCAGGGGCGGAAGGAATTAGCTGTCAAGGGGATTAACAATAAATACTTAAGTACTACTATCTACAACATTGTCAAGGGGATTAACAATAAATACTTAAGTACTAATATCTACAGCAATTTCATTACTAGAGGCAAATTTTAATCAGAGGCAGCATGTTTCGAAATACCACCACTTGCGTTCGAGCCTGGTCCAACAGTCCCTGGTAAATAGACTTATTGCATAAAAGCCTGAAATCTGAATTAAGCCCTGATCGGAGTTATAAATTAAAGAAATAAGGAGACAAAGACAGTAACAAGTATTGTATGAAAGATGAAACTTGTATCTAAACTTATTCGTGAAGTAAAAGCATGAATCATTGACGAATATGTCTTAAAATATGTAGTCGCTTTCATCCATCTAATTCAATCCTTATCTTTAACTTACTTAAATTATTTATGTTTATATTTTCTTATTTAGGTATCTTCTACAGACAAGGACTTAGGGGTCAATGGGCAAATTATATACTCGTTACAGAGTACAAAATTCAGGATTGATCAGACTACTGGCAAGATATACAATTTAGTCAGTTTGAACCGAGAGCAGCAGGCCACATATACATTGATAGTTAATGCTTCAGATACGGGACCAAACCCGAAGGTAATTTCTTCACACGTCATATTGGCTTTATTTGTCAGGGATATGTCCTCTGGTATATCTTACTACTGAAACAAATAAAAATTTGATGTGGTGCAAAACTTTGCTTTGAGTAAAGGATTGACAATGTATGGATTGATTTATATATCGCCATATCTAGTTCAGAACCATCCTAAAGCGGTTTACAATTCATACATTTATTACCCTGGCAGTGGGAACTCAAAAGGCAACTTGGGTTGCTGAATTTCCAAGTGCTGCCTCATACGGTGCTCATGCAGATTCACCCACAGTGCAAAACAGTAGAAATGTGTGGCTCATTCCTTTCCTAAGGGCTCTACTCTGTGACCTGGACAAGATTCGAACCCAGACCCTTCAATCTTGAGTCCGAGACTACGCGTCCACGTGATATTTATTAATGCTTCAGAAGACACTCTTTACAGCAATCGCAGGGAATGAAGTGAGGAATCTTTAGCGAAGAATTGATAGGGACAGAGAATCTTAGGAAATACGAAGTTAGTGTTGATTTCACGACTATACGTAATTTTTTTATACTGTACTGCGTATCCTTATGACGACTGCTACATTGCACTTGATTCTGTCCTGCGACCTCTGCAATGCACGTCACTTGTACAGTACATTTGGTCTCAAATCTTTCTCACCAAGTTTAATATGGAAGATCTTTGAGACATGCTTGTACCATGCATTGATCATATTTAATTATATTCTTGATTTACTTATTTGTTTCGATAAATTTCGATGATTTGCTATTTCATATTATGTTTACTGTATTCTTATTACTTTAGAGTTCACTAGTAGAAGTTAAGATAAACGTTGTGGATGAAAATGACAATAGACCCAAATTTGACAAGACCAAGTATCTGGCCGCCGTCTCCGAAAGCAGAAAGCATGGTGCGTTTGTTACTGTTGTAACTGCCACAGATCCTGATCAAGGCGACAATGGAAAGATCAAATATACTCTTACAGGGGGAGACAAGAACTTTGTTATTAATGAAACACTCGGTAAGCAACTTCAGCCCCAACGACCTATCTTGTTTTAGTTTAAATATCATGGGATCGCGCGACACATCTTCATACAACTAAGCTCTGATACAGTTTGTTCCTGACGAAATCTGAATCCCTGTCTTTTGTCCTCGGAGCTATTGTATTTTACACTTTCGTTCTTTCGTCATCTTTGCATTTTAATTAGAAATATTAAGAAAAGTTAATACCTGTCTTTCGTCCTCGGAGCTATTTTAGTCTACCCTTAGGTTCTTTTGTCATTATTATATTTTAATTGTAAATATTAAAAGAAGGTAATACTTGACTTCCTTTCTCTGAGCTGTCATATTTTACCATCATGTTCTTTTGTCATCTTTGCATTTTAATTAACCTTCGTAGTAAATACTTTTCTTTACTATGTTACAGTTTTCAATGGAATTTTTGCATAAATCTATTAGTTTATCTTTACCGTAACCATAATATAATAGGTTGTTTTGCCGTAGCGTATAGTCGGCGGTGACCGAGAAGTAAGAGCACCTGTTTCATAACTCAAGGGTCATGAGTTACAATAGTTCGAAACACGGAACATCTTTGATACCCTCAAAGAAGATATGAACTGCACTGCCCCTCATCTTGACAAGTTGTAATGTTGGTAAAATCATAAATGCATCGTTTAGGTTTGCTATGAATCTACTATGCACAGGGAGTGGTTTGGAGAAAAAAATTTAATAGCAGGAATAAAATCATATAATAACCTGTCAGTGTTTCCTTTGTCGTTACTGTGAATGTGTATGTGTTCAATTATGTTTATCATCTTTGTTTGTGGTCTAACTGTCTATTCCCATTGTTCGTACACTAGCACCATCAGTAGCTTGTTATATTCCCTCCTGACTAATTTTCCATTACAACGCTCATTAACTACTTTATCTATATTCTCATTTTATCTGCATTGTATTTTGGATATTTTAAGTTTTACAACTCAAACCTGTGATCATTTTCCTGATGATGATGTATGATATTGGATCGAAAGCTTGATTAAATTGTTAACAGTAAATCTAAGACGAATTTTTTTGACTCAAGATGTCTTTGACCATTAGAAATTTTGCCTGGGTTTTTGTATTTCTAAAATTACTGTTCTTTTACTAACTTTGGGCCTTTTCACACTTGCAGTGACGGGGATAAACTCCAGATAAAAGATTAGGGACGTAAACTCCCGATTTAAGTCACATCTTTGCTGGTAACGTGGAATACCATCTATTCCTTCATATCTTGTGTTTCAGTATTTTAACATTCCCAGAGATGCACAGCCTCCGCTACCGGGGCGGGAACATGTCCCTTTAATTTTTTTTTCAGAGATGGATTTTATATAAGAGGGAGCAGAGAATTTTTAACATGATCGCATACTCTCTTTGGTTTCCAATATAGCTTGAAACCTCTTTTCAACGTTGAAAGAAAACAGTTTAAGATGACAAGAACAAAATTGCATAGAATAATGCTTTTCTGATTTTTGGTACCCCCACTACAAAATTCGTTGTGTGGGCCCTGAGATGACACTAGGTCTAAGGGTCGGATGCCCTCAAACGTCTTTCTTGATAGGGCACATCCGACTGTAGATGGCATGACACAATTACTGATTTATTCACTAAAATTTATACTGCCGTGTTTCTTTGCTTGCTGATCGATTATGTATTACATTAAAGGGCGGTAGTTCAAAGGGAAGCATGACGACAACGCCCCCAAACGCCATCCTTTAATACGCTGCCCCACAATCCTTTAAGGCTACCATCCGTCACTGCAAATCATACCGGGCAATCGAAAGAAAATCTTGCGCGTGGGCTCATTAAGCCTCTTCCCCCTTTCAGGGCTAAATCACTGTTAGGTCAGGATGGTAAGAACTTTCGGAAAACGTAAATTTAAGTTCAAATGGAGGGTCTTTCCCGTGGATTTTGATCAAAACGTCAATAGAATACACTAACGTTACATACAGCTTAAGTAACATTTTCATAATACAATAACAGACAGCGAAAAATTGCACGTGTGCCATTCAGTGCAACCGTTGGAGACGGGGAGCAGCAAACCCTTGTATGCTTGGAAATCTAAATGTTGAGTATATTAAAACTAGAGTACCCTTTAATTTCTACTGCATTTAGGAGGATCCACGCCATGTGTGTCTAATGTGTATTTCTGCAACGATTAATTTAATAGCGTTGTGGAAGGGCAAATAATGGGTGCCCCACGTCTTTTGTGCCCGTTGATTGTGTGTTCAATCTATCTAGCCGTTCCGTAATGGGAGTAGGAAGACAGACAGCAGATAACACATCTTGCACAATTCCAAAACTTTATCTTTTAAATCTCCTCTCAAAACCCCTTAAATTTCTATCATTTTCTGCAACGGAATCGGTATTATTGATCAGTCCAGAATGTCTGTGAAGAGTGCTAATGTTACATAGTTTAGTTTATTTATCATCAATTAAATGTCATTCAACTTTTGGAGTCACTGAGAGTAGTTTTCTACGAAGTATCGAAAGGCTTTTCCGCATGTCCTGCACTAGCAAATACCTACTGCACCTCATACACGCACCCCAACAATTGATCTCCAAAACTGCTTCGATTTTGCCTGCTGAAAATATTTATGATGAGGTAGAAGTTGACTAACGAGCCATTTCATCTGCAATATTCGGACAGTCATGTAAAAGATGGGGATAAAAGTAGGCGAGGGCTGATTTGCGGCAACTCTAATCCCTTAAAGTGTACACACCACCGCGTGTTGTTCAGCTATGTTCCACCTAAGATTAGCTTACACTTCGTTTACGATCTCTCATCGTACCTCCTGATAAGCAGAGAGGCACTTCGTTTACTTTGTCATCTCCACAATGACAGCATAGCTCTACAGAATGACCAGGTTAAAATAGGTCAGTATAAAGGATGGTGGATTGCGTACAAGTAATTCTCTTCTTAATCAATGCCATAATAGACGTATATATAATTTAAATAGGTTATTTTACTTCTTGTATAGGATGGTTAAGGGTTCTATGTCGTAGGGTATACCTACATACTGCTGTGATATATGCCGATGAACTACTATATGTCTTTTATATGGGTCTTCTGTAATGCAAATGTTATGGAATCAGTTTTAATAGTTTATTTCCCTCAAATATGCGCATCTTCTGAAATTTGTTGGGGTGTGTAATGATATACCAGCCTCATATGCACAGTTATACCAACCAATGTCTTGTTGGAGGAAAAGGAGCGGCACGTGTCTTGACACTGTCTCCTTACTAAGTATATCTTGTGTAACTAAAGTCACAAGTCAGATTTTTGATGTAAATACTTTCCTTTAAGCCAGACTTCAATGAGGGGTGTGGTAATAAATCATCGCTATTATTATAATGCGTGGGCAGGGGGGGCAGGACCCTCCAATCATATAGACAGGATCAACATTACTTCAATGAGGTCAGTAATTTTTAAGATATATATACTAAATCATTTATGTATCGATAGATCAAGAACAATCGATTGAGGGTACGGGCATTGTTCTAGGCCACCCCAATCGACAGTTACGATCGTTATCTTGTTCAGTTTTCAGTCAAAGTGTGTGTTTCCGATCATTTTAGTGTAGGGCCCCATAACATTTTGCTGGTTTACGCGTATGTAAATTGTCTCGTTAGGCTGCGGAACAGAAACTGCGATACTTGTGCATTCGCTTCAACACTAAACCAAACAACATCGCTTTCTTAAGTCATCATCTGTATTTGCTGCTACGTACTACAAACATCATTACAAAGTTACATCATAACAAGGTTGCAAAATATGGCAATACCTGGTTTGGAGTTGGTAGCATCCAGTAATAGGACGACGGTTACAGCGTTCACAAGCAGACGTAAAGCCCTTGCCATCTTGAATGATCCTGCTTTTCGGTAGATGTAGTCTTACCACGTGCTCTTCTAATTTTTGCAGAGTATTATGTTTCTATGGGAAAAATCGTAATATCATCTCCACTTTCGCAGCAGGAATGGGATCAAGTCTTCAGGTGAAGATTTGCTAGCAGATCTCTGTACAACCTTGATCACTACAATCAGAACAGAAGGATCGAGGGCTATTCGTTTGGACTTTTCCGTTTGCTCCCGAGACCCGTAAATAATGTAATCCGAGAAGGGTCAATTAAGAACAGTATGGGGTTAATTTGTGCAGTACAGGCCATTGTCCAATAACGTTTATTGTGGGTACAATGATTTCCATGGTAAATCTAGCCCCTATTTGTTCAAAGTCAGCTTACCTGATTGCATAACATAAGAAGGGAATAGGCGTGTCTGGTCTGGTGTGGTCTGCCACGCTTTGCCGCAGGAACTCTGGAGATTACAGACCACTGGGCGTCAGAGTCGAGAGGGGGAACTGAAGAAACTCTCAAATTGCAGCTACATACCATGGACCATCATTGGTGCAGACCAATGTAAGAATGGTGGTAGGGTGGATTAAACGTGGGCAATCTGACATTTCAGGGCCATAAAGGGAGGTATAAAGCAGCTGTTGTCCATCCATCCTGAAAAGCGAAGGGGGCAGTTCCCCACCCTCGAATCTACGCCCATGTGTA
This sequence comes from Carybdea cf. marsupialis auct. non (Linnaeus, 1758), assembly GCA_010016065.2. Lineage (NCBI taxonomy): Eukaryota > Metazoa > Cnidaria > Cubozoa > Carybdeida > Carybdeidae > Carybdea > Carybdea cf. marsupialis auct. non (Linnaeus, 1758). The sequence goes on along the minus strand of JAAAKL020014213.1, from coordinate 1,834 downwards.
CCATCAGGTACCCTTAATTTCTGCTGCAGACTGCAGTGCAATCAGTCTAATGGATGCGCTATGGCTCAAGTTCTGATTACAGTGCTGGTAGATTCGCTATGCATGCCGGCATTGAAGTCATGCATTTGATAGCGTAATAACGTTTTTGATAAAAAATCACCCAATATAGTAGCAATGTCATCTCAGGTTATGGAAAAGCAACTCGATGCCGTGGGATAGGGCGGAAACATAATTGGTGTGGTTAAAAAAGAGTAGCTGTGGGGTCAATGACACTTCTTAAATATGCTGACTAAAGTCCTTAAAGCAATTTTCGGACAACTTAATACTAGAGGTATTGTCGCGTGATGTTTACCTTACTCAGAGGGAGGGGGACTTTTGCTACTATATATACTTTGTTTCCTAATTGGTGCTTTCAGCGCTTAGGTAGGTCACTTTTCGTAACATGAACTTTCCATATGCCTGTCGCCAAAGCAAGCCATTTGGTGTTGACAATAAGGGCTGTAGGTCGCAGTGGAACGTCCCCAAACTTTTTACAAAGTTTTGTCACGTGGTATTTTTCAATGGGTAAATTTTGTTTATTCAAGAAACTGTGTCTTCCTCTTTTCAACCCCCCACCCCTACCCCACCTTCCCGCACACACATCATTGGTCCGGTCTTGAAATAATTGAAACTAGCCAAGACGGTCTGTCTAAATAATGATAGTGTGATAAAGTTACAAGCAAAGATCGTAAATAAAATGGTCGATATGTTACATTTAAAAATAGTGAATAAATTAACGAATATGAAATGTGGTATCGTGATGATAAAATGAAGTGACAAAATTCTACCGAAAATGAGGTGTTGACCCATAGCCCTATACAAATAGCCTCATCATCTGTACTTAAAGAAAAACCCATTTCGACACGTTTGCCTAGTGTCAGAAATGGTACTACTAGTTCCGCAAAATTCAGGGTACTTTCCCCCCACCACTATTGTTCAAAACTGCACTGAAAAATAGTAACCCCACCAACTTTTCCCACCCTAACCCTAACCATAACCGTAACCGTAACCCTAACCCTAACCTTAACCTCAACACAGTGGAAAAGGTGGTGGTGGGATTCTGTTTCTAAATGAGGCGATGGAGAGTATCTGGAAAAGTGCCAAGTTAACACCCTGGAGATGGCCGTTTATGAAATTACACAAGGCCCTCAAATTGCCTGCCCTGAGAATAGACATAGGAGAAAATGCAAGGCTCTTATGGGCTTTACCTATCTGAACTTAGGTGGTAGGTGTCTACTGTACCCGCTGCTGTAGATTGTCATGTCCTTTCGTGAACGACTAGTGAGATATGTGGTTTTCAATTTTTACAAAATTTTCATCAGATTTAACCAAAAATATTTACGTAGAATGTTGTTCAATGTAAGAACAATACGTTGTTGCACACAGTCCCTTGTCTACAGTCTTTTAGCTTAAAATATTAGTTCCAACATTGTAACGCAGTAACCGGGGGCGTATCAGCTCCCCCTCTGCGTAGTCCTGGAATTCTCCAAATAAAAACAAGTGTGTCAGGTTAAGAGGATTCCTGCCTTTTTTCTGTTAATCGCCGTTTCATGCGGATATAACAATCTTTAATAAAAAAGCAAAACCCAGTAGAAGAGATCAGAAATTATACAAATATCAAGCAAGAATACATTCAGATGTAAACACAAAAGAAACAGCAAAAAAGAGTGAATCAGACTATTCGTAGCACTTATTGAGCTTTTAAGGTATTATATAATCTGAGATTAAATGACAGTAAAATTGGTCGAAAGTAAACGGTTAAAGTACGAGAAGGAGACTGGAATTGAATGGAGTC
>JAAAKL020014212.1:0-12054 GCA_010016065.2 Carybdea cf. marsupialis auct. non (Linnaeus, 1758) | reverse complement strand
AACAAACATTTTCTGATTAGGGAACAGACAGGAGCACAAATGCAAAATACTTGCTTGATCAGAAGCTTTGTTTTCACTCTCGTGCTTCGTAAGATAACAACAAACTTCCAGATATTTGGATTTTCTTGCACAAAGAGAAAACAGAAACATAGGTGATAAATGCGTCATTATTGGAGATATAAATTTAACAGCTTGCGAGAGATGAGAAACGACTCGAATAAAACATTTTTGTCAATTATCAGAAGACTTTTTGGTGAGCAAATAAGCGCGTCGGTGGAAAGACTTGGGATTTAACATTCAAGAAAAATTCACCTCAAAACGTTATAACCCAAAGAACTTAGAAAACAATGCATGGAAATATTGGTAAAATATTTTTCACTCTGTACCGTACGGGATTGAGATGAATGTTGAAACCATCAAGAGTTGGAGTACAGACTTCTTGTTTATTAATGTGTTGCTGTGGGGTATTTAAATTGGCGAAAATCGAGTGAGTTAGATATTTCAAATGTGTTCCAATCATGTGACAAGGCATAACATGAGAAAGGATCATCCAATACACTGAGCATGTGTGATAAGTTGAAGGTCATTGCCTCTTAGTCCAATTGAAGGAGTCTTCTTTATGCATGTCATGACTGCTTTTTATTTGCTGGTCAAGGTAGTTGCTGGTTTTCTTCTTGATTCAGACTCGTTTCAATATAAAAGATTTATAGCATAGAAATTTAGAGTAGTAACTAATGAAGACAGTAGTTGTAGTTGGAATTGCTGATGAAACGTCCTTTATTCTTGGCAGAGATATCGGGAAAAATACTTTCAAGTGCTTCTGTGAAATGAATTGGTTTATTCAACGGGTCTTAGATACTCAAAAAGGCAAAAACGATGGAACACTTCAGCCACACTCACTCATTGCACCGGAGAGACTTCAGTCCATGAAGTGCAGAATGCCATCGTCCCAGAATGATATTTTTCTTCAACATATCGCTCGACCATGTGGTAAGAATGTTATTTATATGCCTCTTATACACTTTCTTATGAAGAAATGATAATAATATAGAATGTGTACTTGTTTTTACAATTCAAAATATGCAGTTTATAGTTTAAAAATATATTTTTAGAAAATAAAAACTCTGTACGGATCACTAGAGTTAGTGCACACCTAATGATCCCTTGAAACACTGTTAGAGACCTTGTTTCGCACCTACCAGCCCCCTGTAGGTGATCCAAGGCTATTTTTAGTTACGTTAATTAGTAAACTGTTTTGTTTGTGTCAGTCTTAATGGAGAGAAAAATGAATTGCCCATTGTGTCGTGTCCGTTTACCGGTAATATCCAGTAACAATTTGTATCTCTTACGATACTTTTGTGCAGTTACTGTTTTCACACTGTTACCCGTTTGTTTGCGCATGGTCCGTAGAGGTAATAGCACTACCCGAGCCCCCTACTGATTGTATCTGCTCTGGCAAATCAAGAACATAAGTCTAAAGTCATCCAGGAGGGTTTAGCTCATGAATGGGGTTTGTTAAATGGCATAGACCTCTCTGATGTTAAGTCCGTGAGGGGCGAAGGGGAGATATGAATGGACACAACGGAAGACTACGAACGCAGAACGAGAAAAGAAGACACCCTAATAGACTGCCTGAATTCATGTCTATGTGATTACTTTATTCAACTACCTCTCTATATATGCTAAAACCTAACGGAAAGCGTATCATAGTAAACATCATAGCTAAAAATATAAAAGAAAAGTAAACGGAAGGTGGCTTAGCATGCTTTTGGCAATTTTTATAAATAATTTTGTATTGCTACCTGGCTAACATCGAAATATGAAAAGATGCCGGTATGAGGTTCCTGCTCCTGTGGATAGCAATAACGGTGTGGTAGAAACATCGTGGTACTGCCCCAAACATGAACAAGGAGACAAACTGTCTTGCAGCTGTCTTGCAGTCCTTGCTGTAGTCCAAATACTAGGGAGATAGTGTTATTATCTGGTGGTTTTTTTCTGTAACACCTAGAATGTAGCAGCCTACCACTTGAAATTCTAATATTTAACCCCTGCCTTTAGACATTCAGATAGAAATTTTTAATAAGCATTGTTAGTTTATCAAATGTCTTATTTGATCCATATACTTTACTCTGTAAATTGGATTTCGCAATTCAAAAGTTCTTTAACATGACATTTCTTTTCATTTCACAGGAATTTCTGTTCAGTTTGGTTACAGATATTCATCTCCCCCGAGCGAGTCTTCATTTAGGACAACAAATAATACCATACTACTTCTTGCTGCCGGCCTTGCATTAGTCAATATTTGGAACATTCTCTATATTGTAGCATTTATCTCCAGGTAAGTAGAAAGTTGGCATTATTTCGGATCTTCCTGGGGAGGTTGATACGTTCTTGTTAACAACAAATTAACGCAGCTTAGGTGAAATCAGCACGCTCTTTGAAACTGAAGTTTCTGAACAGAAGCTCTGCTTGTTGCTGAGACAGCTTCTTCAAAATTGGCCGTTCCTCTAAGGTAACCGTATGCTTCCTGACCCCTTGATTGTGTCCATTTTGATATAGAGAAGCACAAGCATTGTTATTGAACACCAATTTTAGCTTTTAACTTTTGATCAGAATTTGACTAACTTAACGGCAGTCATTAGCGAATTGGGAGGGGTAGCAGTTAGAGATGGCTACTTTAAATTTTCCATTTCTTGGTGTTTCTGAAGCTAATTTCCTCCCCTAATTTTAGATTAAGGCTTTTACGGTTTTTAAGATGTTAGTAATAATATTTTACGAAATATCCAATGCTTCAGCATTGGAGGAAAAAGGGAAAGCAGCCGTAAAAGAAAGACGTAGATGAAGCGCTTAGAAGGCCAATTAGAATTTAAACAAGTCAATAAGAGAACGCATTGTCTGTAGGCTGGTACATCTCCTAACTGTCAGTTTGGTTTAAACGTTTCAATACGTGCTGTGGCGAGTAAGTGGGACGTTGCAAGGATAACTTTATTCTAAGTAATGCGGACATGAATATCGTTCTTTTCGCGCAAAGTAACAGATATAGGAATAGTGTTGATTTAAAATACTGCGATCTGATTACCAGCTGTTGCTCCGTGAAACCTCTTTCCTTTAAAATGAAATATGCTGATAGTGGTCCTCCCACTCAGTGGTTGTGCGCTTGTATGATTTTTGCCCTTTTGCGTTACAGACTTTGCTCGAATCGAAAACCTAATGACGATTGCGAATCAAGACTCAGTAATAATGAGCAGAAAGGTCAGGATACAGAGCCATCACTGGACATGCTCAACAGAAATCAACATTTGGATTTCAAAGAAGAATCACAGAACAGTTACTTATTTCCAAGAAGGAGTAAACTTTCGGCGGATTTTACAGACGGGGGGCTTAGTGACGACCAACAAATTGAAACTTGTCAAGAGAAAGCAGGCAGCCTACCAGGAAATAAAGAAAGCATAGACGAAAAGCCCGTGTTTACTACGAGAGACGAAATGAAATCAAACACCAGCAGAAAAAGACTGGCTGCTTATCCAACATTTGAAAGTGTTAGTGCAGTGGCGAAGCAACTCTCACAGTCTCTTGGCCAGACTTCAGCTGCAGGCTTTGAAACCCAAACCTCAAATCTCACTTTAAATAATCTAACCGTGGATAACTGTTCAGAAACATGTACTTCGGATTCCATTTCTACGAACAGCATAAAATTAAATGATCATGGTCAGTATCGAAAAGTGTCTACAATGGTTTCCACTACAGAACGTAACCAATCTGACGGTTATCAGGCTAGCAACAAGAAAGAACTTACTCCATCGGAAACCATTTCTTGTATATTTACAACTAGTTCGTACCCAGAGATCCATGAGAAGGGAACTAAGAACAAAAATCAGGACGAGGATAAGGAGATGCTTCTCGGTCTCACCTGCGCCCAGGACAATATTGTCGACTCATCACAGGAATCCGATGTGATTCCTTATGATCGGGGAAAGTGTAGTGGTATGGAAAGTAATCTCAGCTCTTGCCAAGAATGGCAGGGAAAAGAGAAGTCCATGTCGCAACGATACGTAAATAATATCGATGCTAAAGAGAAAGCCATAGCTATATCTGACCACTTAGAATGGAAAAATCAGAACTATGAACAGTTGGAAAATAAGCGTACCCTAGTAGAACCAGAAAAAGACAAGATGGCTGTCAGAGGAAGCATTCCTCTCCACAGAACAACCAGTACTTATTCAATCGACGCCATTGATAAAATTATTGCCAAAAAGGCAAGGTTAAAGTCAGCCCTGAATAATTTAGCAGACTCCACTGACGATAGGACAGAGTGGAAACGGTCCATTCAAGACACTGTGAATAAGAAAAGGGATTTCCACTCTTCAAATTTTAAGAACCCATTTTTTGGACTTAATCACATCAAAGAGAATATTGCTACTGAGATTTCTGTGTTTAAACTTAGTAAATCAGATTTTGAATGTGTCCAGTCGCCTTACACCATGTCAGATGTTGTACAGCAAGAATCCTTGCCACGGGAGGCATGGAAAGAGGAGAGGATGCTCCGATTTCCTCTGAAAGATAAGACATATCAACGTAAACGCAGTGTTACTTGTCATCAACAAAAATCAAAACGAAAGACAAAGCTGAGGTATGAGAGGATTGGAAGACCTAGGTATGGAAGGAGGTATCATGGTAGAGCATACAAAACGCATCGAGCTATGTCACGTCATCTTCTAGGAATGTCCCTTCTGGACCAGCGTGCTTTATTAACAATTCTTTCCAAAAAGGTTTTCAGGGATGGAGAATGGTGCTCAAATATCGATGGAGATTATTCAAATGACCGCGTCACTCGTAAAGAAAAGACGAGTTCATATCATACGTGCAAATTAGATTCTGAAGGTTTTAAAGGGGAAAATGAACTCGAAGTAGTAAATGCGTCGACGCAGACAGGGGATTCTGTAATATTTCAGTTAGCTGGCAAGTCAAGAGCAGTTTCGGGTATTTATCAAGATTGGAAAAAGACCGAAACTGATATGAAGAACATGACCACGGCAATATCAGGTATGTGCATACAAAGGTATGATGTCAAAGAAGGGAAACTATAATGCACAAATAACTTTATGGCAACAAATAATCATAGGAGAGCATGATGAATAAAGAAAACTGATACAACTTGACTACAATTTCACCCGAAGCAGACAAACATTTGCTTTGCTTAAATAGTGCTATTAACGAGAAACTATTAGTAAAGGGTGAGAGTGAAATCCTTGGTGATGTTGAGGGCGGCAAGAAACACTTTGATCTTGTTTCAAATCTTGTCTAAACAAATTTTGCTTATTTGATCTAGCCGTATTTTTGATCGTAACAGCAGCATATAAAATATGTGTTCAGGAGACACGGTTGATGAGTTTCTATGGAAATTCAATAGTAACAAAGTAAAAATACATAAATGTAGGAATTTGGTAGGGATATTGATGGTTCTGAACTTTACATAGATCACATATTATTGAAAAGAAAAAAGAGATTAGGAGTTTTAGTTTATGTCTTGTTAGTCAAATTCCTTGAGTCATAGATTATAGGTCCACCAGATTAGTAAGGTGACCAAGTTATTCCAAGGGAATATTTTGAGTTATCATTGAGTATCGCCGTTTTATCCAAGTTCACATTTTTATTACGTTATCGTTTAATTCTTAACTGATTGATGTATTTTAGATGACGAAGATGTCCCGGAATTGGAAGGTACCATAACGATTTTCTTCTCGCCAGTTGGACAGTTCAAACTGGAACCATCGATGTTGGATTTAAGTAGGTTACCGTTGCTAAACAATTTTACTACATCCACAATGTGTAATGTTGTGTTATATTATATTAGGTATTCCTAGTCGATAGTTGAATAACAATCAAAGAGAAGTGCTATTCCCTACGGCTTTTAACGTTTATGAACTTACCTGTATATCTACACTTTTTCGAAGAACCACCTGACCCCGACCAGACAATTATAGCATCCTTAACTTTTATGATTTTTGCAAGCCACCTTAACATTTCGAATCTCACGCTGGTGGCACAGTTAAACATAGACACTCCTGAAATCCATAGCTGCCCCTGTCGCTGCTTCTTTCTTCTACCAAAACTCGCAACTTTTCACTCAAAATCTCAATTTCTGATCATTGATATCAACCTCAGGTAGTTGGGTATGCGTCAACTTACTGAAAATATATTGAGAAAATTAATTCATATGAAGAGAGGGTAAAGGGAAGGGGAAGAGGTGAGTTATGCAACGAAATAGTTGTGAAGAAAAGAGACGAATCTTGAAACAAATAAAAAATAGTCTATGAATAATACAAAAATCAGGCATATTGCCTGACGATGACCCCTGCAAACAAAGATCTAATAAAAAACTTAGTTAGTCTATCCTGGTTAGTTTTATAAATAGTCTCACAGTTAAATTACTCAAAGGAGAGATATTTAACAGGAGAATTTTCAGCGCTTTTGGAACTGTGATTTAAAGCGATATTTGTGCTATTTTTTTGGAACTTTTAAATTGTGTATGGCTTGAAGGTTTTGGTTACTTGATTTATTTACTTATATTTAAAATTCGCGTAGAAATTTTTTGTATTTTTCTCTTCAAATTAGATCCACAAAATGACAATTGATTAGGGGACTCGACAACTTACGAAAATTGATGATTCATCAACATAATAACTAGATTTTTACCTGTACTCTTACAGTAGCACTCCTGTAGAGGAGCTGATTTAACTAACTTCACTTCTAATGGAACACTAATTCTTTTGTTCCTTATGCAACAATATGGTGAAATCTTAAAAGGGTTGAACTCCTTTTGTCGATCGAAATACTTAAATCAGTCTTTCGGTTTTAACTTTTGAAATGTTATAAATTTGCTGTACAGAAAACACGTTTTCTCTCTCTCCAATGTTGTGAAGGGAACGCAATTAATGAGAGCGTAAGTTGAGTGATAACAACAATGAGTTATTTTTGGAGTCGAAAGACATTTAGATACCTTTTTAGCGATACTGTGTACCTAGCAGATACATAGCGCAAATTATGTAAAAGGGGCTTAATAAAAGAAGTTGGGACCCCGGAAGTTAATGTTGTAACTCCGGAAGTGAAAGTAACCAAGTTAGTCTACGTTGTTGATTCCTGTTTCAAATGTGCTTTGTTGTTTGCAAGAATGTCGATGAGAATCTGCTTTTGCTTGTTGATTGGCCAATGCGGAATGTTTTGAACCTCCTCATCGAAAAATAAGCTCCCAAAGAAAAAGTGAAGGGAGGGAGTCGGTCATATCAATGACCCATTTCCGAAACGCCATCTATATATCTTGAATCGATAAATCAAAAAGTTTGAAACTCCATCTCATCAAATCTCTGTTGCCTCTGGTATTCTGTAGTTGGTAGTGAGCATCATCTGTTCTCATATTGCAGCATCGTAGCATTAGAATGCGGAAACGGAAGTGAGGTTGCCTTTGAACCAACTGTTGATGTTCTGCAAAAGAAATGATAACCCACTTCCTGTTTAAACTAATCGTAAATTTAAATATACCGTATCTCTTTATGCTTTTAATAATGATGTTTATTTGGATGCCTCTTTTGCTCCTTTTTCTCCACTTTTCCGAGCTGTTGATCCCAGATTATTGTTTTTAAGGTTAAGGTTTGTTGTTTTTGTCTGTTGTTTTATCTTCTTTAGTTATATACAGTTACCGATAGTTTGTTGATGGTTATGCTCTGCTTTGTTGTTGTTGTTGTTTCTAGGTTTTGATGAGTGTCGTTGTTTGGTTTTTTATAGTTTTGATGAGTGTCGTTGTTTGGTTTTTTTTAGTTTTGATGAGTTTCGTTGTTTGGTTGTTTTTTAGTTTTGATGAGTTTCGTTGTTTGGTTGTTTTTTAGTTTTGATTTTCTTTCTTTTCGTTTTTTATATTCCGATATATTATATATCATAACTCATCCATACGATAAAATAGTTGTATCCACAATGTAATCTCACTTCCCCCACAGAACTTGCCGTGTAAAAACAGTGAGAATGTTGAAAATTGAAACAGCTGTTTTCGATGTACAAGTTAAGTGCGAATTCTAAACAGCACTGAGGTTTCAAAATTATTATCATTATTTGAAAGATTTCCTCTAAACAAACAATTGTCGTCAATGTTGTTTGATATGAGAAAAACTTGAGATGCTCACAAAAAGCTAAAGCTCAACGCATAGTTGAAAAAACTGTTTGTGTTACAAAATGCCTTTGTGTTTAAGTGTTTTAAGTAACCATTTACCTCTTTTCCAAAAAATGCTAGGTAAAAATGGCGGAACCTATTTGTGAACTGAAAACCATTTCTATTTCCATCAATTGAGGTAGAGTAACTCAATGCCAACATCCGTCATTTCATTGATTGACACATTTACTGTTAATGCGCACTTGTGTCATCGAGTGCCTATAGCTTAGTTGATAGTGAAGTCTTACTCACTAATTTCTTTTGAAGTAGAGAGCTGTTCAAAACATAACACAGCAATATAAAATCTTGGTAGTCGATATTTATATGTTATAACTAGTGTTTTTTCTTGAAATTTTAGAAAATATTGAACAAAGCAAAGACATCGAGTCCTTTTCAGTTAGCACAGATTTTAAAGAGGGAGAAAAATATGAGAGGACGAAAACTGAACAGCAAATGCTTGACAATAATGTATTAAGCATCGAGACAATTGCGGGGACTGAAGAGACCAATGATAAACAGTTTGATTCTAAACGGTTGAATGCAGCCAAGGTTATTTTACAGCCTAAACTGTATTCACAGGTAGCAAAAGATATACAAATGGAAGTAGATAAGATCCCCTCCACAGTTGTAGATATGGATAGAAAGGAGGAGAGATGTTTATTACGATCAAAATACACTTATAATACTTATCAATCATCAAAGTTGATGAGATCCGACAGCTTGCCAGATGTTGCTAGAAGGGTTTACAAGTCAAGTAAGATATCATTATCAAGATCTTGTGGCAACATTCCATGTCCCATAAGGCCATTGAAGACGCAAAGAATGAAAGAAAGAGATTATGAGTCTGATGGTAGTCCAGAAACAGATGTTGTTGGGACTTATTCAGATTTTCAGAGTTTTGAATTAGATGGTAAGTTATATCAGAACATGCCAACTCTTGACGAAGAAAAGAGACAATTTAAGATGGCCGTACATAAAGAAAGAGAAATTCAACTTAAAGAAGGACTAAGAAAGACGCAGTGTCATGATTTACGTAGATCAGTTGACAAGGTTCAGTTAGTAGCCATTCGAAACTCAACTGATGCTTTTAGAAACAGGGACAACATCAATTCATGGCGGTCAAAATCAGAATGGGATGCAACATTACGGCCAGTGGAAGTGCAGCTGCGTAAGACAAAGAGCACTCCAAGTGGTTTTGGTGATGCGTCTCATGTACGCAGTAATATGACATCAATTGACGTTGGAAGAATACAAGAATTTGAAAAGGTTAGAACGACACCATTGTCAACAATTGATAAAATTTGGTTAGATAACATATCTCGTTCTGTTAAGTTGTTTGAAAGCAGAAAGAGATTGACTGCTGGAGAAGCAACGCCGGCAATAGTTGATAAATCTGGGCCAGAAAGCCTTTTTGCGTCAATTGAAGCTCTTCCAAAGAGAGAGGAATCGAATTTATTACGGTCAAAATCAGAGTGGAACATTAAAACCTTGCACGAGGAAGCTGCTGTAATACAGACAGAGAGTATATCGAGTACTTTTCATAACGCTTTTAGTTTATGTAGTAGGTCTGTGGATATAGGAGAAGGACAGAGAATCTTAAAAGTTGGGGAAGCAGAATCATCGACCATCCATAGAACTGTGTCAGAAATCCATAAACATTCCTTGCCATCAAGAGAGAACACGAACGAATCAAAGTTATTGCGATCGAAATCTGAATGGGCTATTGCAATACAGCACCAGGAGGTAGAGATGCTGCACACAAAGAGAGTGTCAGGTGATGTCGACAATACATCCAATGTCTGTAGTAAGTCTGGAAGCATCGGCAAATCGCAGGATATCGTAAACTTTGGCAGTGTAACATCGTTATCGAGTGCAGTATGCAATGTATATTCCACTGAAGCAACTGAAAACGGAAAGGAATCAAAGTTATTGAGATCGAAGTCTGAATGGAATATCATAACTCAGCAAGAGAAAGTAGAGGTGCCACAAGTTAAGAGTATGTCAAATAGTATAGGCAACATGTCCAGTGCAGGCATTGGGTCTCTGAACACACGTAAAGTACCGGGAATAGTAAAAGCAGCATCAACAACCAATTCAAAAGCTATGCCAGAATACTTTATTCATTCTTCGCAGCCACTGGAAAACGGAAAGGAATCGAAGTTATTGAGATCAAAATCAGAATGGAATATCATAAGCCTTCAAAAGGAAGCAGAGGTGTCAGAGGCTAATAGTTCTTCAAGTGTTGTTGTTAATAATGTTCTAGATTTATGTTGTAGGTCTGTAAACAGAGGAAATGGGCAAGAAATCGTCAAGGTTGATGAAGCAGCATCCTCAGCAATCAATCAAGCTGGATCCGAAGGCATCTGCCATTTGGTTGAAGCTATTCATTACAGAAACAAATCAGAATGGAATATCAGAAGTGTGCAAGCGGAGGTTAAAACATTTCGGAGTATGCCTACCGTTATTGACAGAGCGTTCAACACATGTAGTGCAACGAGGCCTGCTGATATTACTCAAAAAGGAAACGTTGAATCTTATGGTCATACAGCAATGGTCGATAACGTTGAGTCAGAGAGCATTTCCAATACATATGATTCTGTTCAAATCCGGAGAGAATCAAATTTGTTACCATTGAAACCAGAATGGGATATCAAAGCGCTGCCAGAGAAAGTCGATGTATTACAAAGCATGCCAAGTGGCATTGATAAAGTGTCTCATATCAATGAGAAAGATACCGTCACGGTTAAGCCAGCATTACCTCCAACAATACTTGAGGCTGACCCTAAAAGGATTTCATCTTCTGTAGATCCTGTTCAGCTTGGAGAGGAATGGAACTTGTCACTTCCAAAATCGGAGTGGAATACAACACCTGTGCAAGAGGATAGACAGGTATCGTGGAGAATCAATATACCAAATGAAGTTGGCCATGGTCTTTGTTTGTCTGATGAGATGTCGATTGACATTGAACTTGGTGAGAGACGGGGTGTGTATAACACCAATAACATGTCAAGGGAGGAGAATAAACTTTCAGATCAAGGTAAGATTACATGATTTTTAATTCCAGCTTACAAGTTACAGATTTTGTAACAGATTTTAAGTTCTCATAGCCTCAAGAGCCCTCAGCTGCAACTGAATAAACCATCCGTCATGTGACCATCCGTCACATTCCATGATCATTGTGTTGAGAGTTATAGGTTGGCTCACGGCATCTACGCAGAGTTGGTCTACGTTTTATGCCCATGTTACAAAGATTTAAAATTATGTAAACTAAAAAAGCATATTGGCTTAAAATCGATGTTTTGTTGATAAGTGTATTTTAGGAAGTTGATACAAAACGTGGTTATATTCATATTATTAGTCAACAATTCGCAATCATAGTTTTCAATTTAAGAAATTGCAATCAATTTGGTGATTTTATAAGTTCTAAAAAGGTTGGCTTTTCTTTTCCCACAGTAAATCAATTTAACTTTTTTACTATGGCGTTAATTTAAGGGCTTCAGGAAAGAGTCAGTAGGCCACATTTCAAGGCTTGTTGTGAGTTGCGAAAATTGTACTAAACCTTCACGAGGATACTGGCAACCCGAATTTGTGTGTTTCCGTCCTTTAGTTGGGGCCTACTAAAATACCCAAATTTAAGGTTGACCGGCTAACGGGTATTGCAAGGGAAAGGAGCTGACACATCTATACACAAGCACAGGCACAAATACCTTCATAAATCAGAGTGCAGGTTAGGGCTGTCCACAGCACGATATATTACTATTCGATTAGTTGGACAACTTTTTTTCGATTAATCGATTAATCGTTATCTATAGGCGTGGCCTGGGTGTGGCAGAACCACACAAAGTATTAGTTGT
>JAAAKL020014211.1:0-12054 GCA_010016065.2 Carybdea cf. marsupialis auct. non (Linnaeus, 1758) | reverse complement strand
GGTAAATTTTAGATCAAGTGAGCAATGTTCAGTAGATATATTTCTGATAAATGATTGACATCGCATATATTTAATAGCTATATCTACGACAATACTACTACTACTACTACTACTAATAATAATAATAATAATAATAATAATACTAAGGAAGTCATTGTCTAATTAATAATTAAAAGAATCATCAACGATATCTATAATAATGATACTAAGGAAACAACGGACAGGATCTAAGAAAGAGCGTACAGTTTTCCACAAGCCATGATACTCTTAAGCAACTTAACAACTCAGTATAATATTACTCTGCTTAATAGATCACAAGAAAGAAAATATGTATTGTTGATAATTCAATTACAGTAGCTTTTTATTTCCATTCAATAAAGACAGTTTAATAAAAATAACTTATTGATAATAAGACTAGCTTTCTCTGTATATTACTCAACCAACTGTGATAGTTAACGTTCCTATATAACTTTTTAACTTGGCCTCCATTTTGATTTTTTCCCTTTCCGTTTGAAAGACGTTTTCTCCATAATTCAAAACTCTGCAATACGAAAGTTTGTCAAAAGGTCTATTTTGCTGGTTTTTATAGTCCAAAAAGACTACTGTGCACTAGCTGTTCATATTCTTTACTGATCGACTATTTTTCGTACATTTCATTCATTTCCATGCGGCACAAGATTAAGGATGGCGACAATCTCTACTAATATTAAGCACATCAAAATTGTTAAAATGGAAGTACGAATCTTTCAAAGGATTGGAGCAAAGAGCATCAAAGATGCATAAAAACTGTGTATTGATCTTGATATGATTTTTATATGCACCAAGATGTTTCTGCTATAATTCAGACACGTAAAAATAAAAGCTGTCATTTTCTCACAGCGTATGGACAAATTGACCTTGCACAGATTTCGGTATTGATTAATTTTAGATTTAGCAAAAAATCCCACAATTTTGTATGTAAAGCATTTTATATAAGATCCTGCTCTGCTTATATAAGATCATGCTTTAAAACGTCCACAAATTATTATGTATCATTTTGTAACTTGAGACTGTGGAGTATGATGTTTGTCATGACGATGCTTTGTGATGGATTCGAAACAAGAGCTGCTGGTAGAAATATCTAGAGAAATAGAATCAGTAAAATGTTTACGTTAATTTTCCTTTTTTAACTCCTGAATACAGCGAGATATACTTCAGTGTGACAAGTAGTCAGTAATTGATGTTGGCTCATTCGTGCTGGTTCGTTTCTTACCTCTTTGTTTACATTGCTTAATTGAAAAAAACCGTTTGCTCATGTACCGCAAAAATAGCTGAAAGTGCCGAAAATCCTCTGAATCCATCGTTACTCGCTTTCACATTACCTAATTACACAGGATGCCTTCATTATCTCTCCATAGGATAAGAATACACCTACCTTAGTCTCCTGTGACTTCTCTTAATATTTTGAACACAGGCAAAATCACATGTATCGGCATCATCAGAGGAGAATCTCTTGCAGACGTAACACACAATATCAATCACGTAACACTTCTTACTTCGGTTTTGAATGGCCACTTTAGGCATTTGACACGTGCCACTTGCAACGTGTTACTATGGCGTAGCAGTTTTATTTTGATTAAAGAGAGATCATGATAATTTAAGTAGTTGCTGACAACTAAACATATAAAATATAGAATCAGTAGCGTCAGTGAGGATTTGTTGAACATAAACGGTTACGAAGGCAAGCAAGTCTGATGAGTAGATGTTGGTTTTACAAGAAATATGTGTATTGAAGTCAATGTTAAATATAACTGCATGCAAATCAATAGAACAGAGTGGATGTATTCTATACACTCTTTAGCTATAATCAAGTTTATAATGAAATGTTTTAGTTCACAAAGAAGTTAAAGATTGTTTTAAAAACACTTCTTTGCGGTTTTGGAGTGCAAGAGAGAACTGCGTCCAAACAATACAATCTCGTTTCTCTTTCTTTGATCCATAAAGCATAACAAATATGATGCCCCTTTTGTATATTCCAGTCGTAGTTGCTATAGAAACAGGTAAATGACCATATGTTTGCGAGTACGAGACTCTGTTGATAAACATACAAGAAACATATGGAGTCGTTCAACTTTAATTTAAAAATAAGTATACAGCTATTAACAAATTGTACTTGGCAAAAAGTCAATTTCACATTCTCGGTGGTTTTCTGATATTTTCCACAGAGACGGAGTGTTGTAATCAGATGCTGCTCATACATGTATATATTTCTAAACAGTGATGCAGAACAATACATGGGGATAAATTTTGCATTCGGTGTACCTTAATATACCACCAAAAACATGATCACTAACCAAATCCTGCTATCTTTTTTCAGGATGGCACTTTTGTAGAAAGGTAACAAACAAAACATGTCAGCTGGCTTGGTGTTTGAAACCTGAACTGAAGGATATACTTGTTGAGTGTTATGAATGAGACAAGTAAGAAAAGATCAGAGTTAAACTATGAATCTGCTAATAATCCATTGAATACAACTCCACTCACTTTGACATTGCCTACAGAGCGTTACCTATCAAGAACATACATGAACGCTGACACTATAACAACTTCTGCAAACATGCCGTGCCATATTCTTTGTAGCTTCCGAATTACCCATTTTAAGTATAGCATTATGAAGTCCACTTTTTATATCATTCATATATTCCTGAAGTCCTTATATTCCTAGATCAATAATCTAGGACCTTTTCACTTACATTGATCCCTTTCTTGTATGAAACGATACTACAGAAAATTGAAAATATCACCACCGGAATGTGAACCCCGTACCCACGCAATAGCGGCGTACTGTTCGGCCAATTGAGCTATGGTGACTCTGTGATAACACAGCTCACTATTTTCTAGCCTCCAAATTAGTTCCCGATACTCCACAGGTGAACATCGACATCCAGTTCTATGGAGACCAGCCTCTCTATGCCAAGTGACTTGACCATGGAAAGACCACCATCCATCTATCCAATCTGAGCACAGATTTTTGAGTTCCTATGCTTGCTATGAGTTCCGAAAGTAATATTTCCTTCACAGAGAGGGGGTCATCCAATATCATTAAGAAAAGAGGGCTTTTAAAAAGGTACTAAAGAGAAGCACAAATGTGGTAGCGTTTTCACTTTTCTCCAGTATCTCTTCAAACGTGACACTTAAAAACCCGCTCTTCTCAAGGGTACTAGATAACCCCTTTCTGTGCAAGAAATATTACTTTCGGAACTCATAGCAACTTTCAGCATCCTGCAAAATGTGTAAATGTGTCGTCCATGTATTAATGAAGGTTCAAAATTAGTACTAGCACCCCTTTTGCTCCTGTAAATTCAACTTGGAAGTAATGGTGCTAAACAGAAGATCTAGGAGTTGACTCGATTTGATATATAATAGGTTATGGGCCCACTGCCCTAGATTTCATCAAAGATTAATAACGGAAATAAGGCACTCAATAGTCTGTAATTTTTTGGCTGCTTGAAATTCAAAGTGTGAACCAAACTTTTCCGGTCTTCATATTTTTCCGAGCTTCCTCATTGTCATACGACAAAAATTCTTTTGTGTTAAGAATACCTGTTGAGCGCCTTGAAAAAATGTCAGTGGTTTTATGTAGGTTCAACTATTCCTGCAGGCTTTGAAGACATTAAATATTTAAATGGTCAAATGCTCAAACAAGTTTTTATTTCTATGGAGACTAATTTGGACATAGGAATTGTTCATAGATTTTAACCAACCGTAGCATATTACATTTTTAAAAAGATCTGAATAAACTGTCCTGGAAGGTCTCATGAAAACATTAAGTTTTAAATTTTCTTCTGCTTCCAACAGCAGCAAAGTTTGATTTGCAGGGCACAATTTTTTCCGTTTAACAAACAGCTCAACGTCTGCTGCAAGGTCTGAAAGCATAAGCAAGAATGGACCTTTCTCAGTTACAAATAGGACATCGTGGGAGTATGAACAGCATCCTATTTCTATTAATACTAAATAAAGTTACCTATTCAGAATCAAAAGTTATAAACAACATCCTACGATTACCATGTAAGATCAATACAATATTCAACCATCGTGCAAGTAATATTATATCTAACAGTGAAATCCTATGGGATGGGAAAATAAATGGTCTGGATGAATGCATGGAGAAGTGCGTGTCATTTAATAACTGCAATGCCATTAATACAAAGTGGTATGCACTTGGATATGTCAATTGCAGTCTTCTAGCGAAGGACAGCAGCTCTCCTTATGTGCAATTTGTCAGAAGCACAGGATGGTATTATTATGATTCAAGGCCCTTAAAGAACAGGGTAGGTATAGTTATAATTTACGTGGTAATCTTTGATGCAGCTACGGCCAGACTTATTCATAGTCTATATCTGGTAGTGATTGCACTTCTACTTCCCTCGATTTATTTCTTATAATTTTCATGTTACGTTATAAACATTAAATCGTCCTTTTTCTCCGCTGATTCTATACTAAAGTACACATTTATATCAAATATCATTTTTAAGTATCATGTATCTTACCAGAGTAAAGAAAATGGAAATTTTAAACGTCATTAAAGTAAACTCTTAATAGTAAAAATTTTCTTTCTTTATATGTGTCATCTTTAATTGTCCTTCTGTTTCCTTTAATAAATACTTGGTTTTTTGATCGGCCTTATTGTTTGAATAACAGCAGTACCAGTTATGTTTTAAACATATGATTCCTTATTTTTGCACGTTATCACCATAGGCAAAGAGATGGTTTTCTAATAACATAGTATTTAAAGGAAGAATCGCACGGTTACTATTTCTCTAATATTTATTTTACATCCCTATGAATTAACGATACCAGGCTGTTACTGCTATCAAAAACAGTAAAGCAAATGTTATCTTATTTTTATAAATTTCTGTTTGCCTAATAATTTCAGCGCCATCATCTTTGAATTTTTGCCTTATAGCATCCACATTGCGGCCAATAACTACACCAAAGACCTTTCCATCTTCACGAATTTAAGCCAGTATGTCAATGCTGATTGAGATCAATGCAACTAGCATAAAATTCAAATTTGTCAAATATCAATTAGCTATATAAGACATGTTCGTTGTAGTTTGCCGGAAGGTTGTTTGTCAGGTTTTATGCAAATGTAAAGTACATGTCTGACAAAAGGTCTGGTAGAAGAGAGGCAAGATGACCAAACCATGAAATGCGATGTTTGCATGTAACAGAGCAACATGGCATTGTCCTTGTTGGTTTGTAAAGCTTTTCATTTGAATATTACAGATTATACTCTTTTTAATGATTGTGATCACCACCTCTTCTGAAACGTACTTATCCTTGGATTGGAATCGTAGCTTGTATTGAGTGACTGATTAGTACAAATCGAAAGTGGCTTTCATACTCCAATGCAGACGTATAATTAAGCAACTAACTATCAAACATAAAGGTTAATCCATCCTAAGTTGAATTCAAGTCGCGCATTAGGGCAATCCTTTGCACAATCAACCATACTTCAACGAAACTAGGACATTTCTACAAAAATGTATCTTGAGCAAAACAGTGAAAATAATCTGAAGATTATCTCTCATACTTTTCTTTTAATTTATCTTTACAGGTGGGTCCCTACTGCAGAACGTTAACAACAAACCCATGTCATCCTTGCCGATGTTTTGATTCCTGCAGTAGAAATTACACATGCCTATGCGACACAAGTAAGTAATTTATAAGAAGGAAGTTACAAGGTCAAGTATTGCCTCCCATGCCCAAGTTAAGAAACTTTCACGTTTGTTCTGTGAGTCAGTAATCTTCTCTAGGAAGCTCAGTTTGTACTTTTTAAGGATTATGTAGTAGGTATGGTTTACAGCGACTGAAGTATTAGGTGGAAGTCAAGAGGGTTTACTTACTTTATGTGCTCTTTTTTATGATCCTTCATTCAAGAATAACGCATCGGCGTTACTAAAAAACCGTTTTTCTGCAAAGACGGTATCAACATTAATAAAGATCGACTTGTGATCTAATGATCGAAAAGTGAACAGTAAAAAAGTGTTCAGGGACGGCGGATTACCAGGGCAGATGGGTAGAAGCCCTCACTTATTGATGTGATTTGGGCTGACGCCATTAAGTCAGAATGGAATGCCAACACAAGATTGCAGGAAAAATACAATTAGAATTTGACCTGTATATACAAAAGTTGTGCAGCAAATTGTCTATACCGTAGCCTTTAGCAACGCAAAGATCATTTCAGAAAGAAACCGTCTTCCTTTAATTTATGATGATTGTTACGAGATTGGAAATCCCGATCATAACATTTATTGGAAATATTTAGGAGGGGGGATATTTGGGAGGGAATATTGGGGGGAATATTGAGAGAAAATCTTGGGGCAAGTATAGGGGAGAATGTCTGGGGCAAATATTGGGGGGAAATATTGGGGAGGCAATATTTGGCGGGAATATTTGGTCTGAAATCGTCGGAGTTTCTAGCGTAGTTATGCTTTGCCTTTTTGCAAATATCTGTATATGAAAAAATGTTTCTATGTTGTGTTTTTTGTCTTTTTCTTGATACTATTCTGTTTCATCATAGCAATATTCTAAAATCACATAATCTAAAATTAGAATGTTTAGCAGACATTTCCCTTTCAAAGTTGCAAAAGCCTGTATTTTCAAGGTTTCAGTGGTCTGAGCAGCCATTGATATCACACAATTTCTCTAGAATGTCACAAACTGATTCTTTTTAACGATTCAAATCATTAGGCAAGCTGTCCAAAGTTTCATGTTTAAACCAAAACCAAGATTGAGCTTAAAAAATGAGAAATGAAAGTTTGAAAAGGATGTTTAGTTAATTTCGAAGGACACGGGTTTGGCATGCTTGTTGTTAAAGAATGCCCTCGAGTAATTTATCCTTTCTTCTCATTTTACTAATGATCGTATTTCATACTTTTCCCGAAAGGTGTAATATTTATAGCATCGCAATTTCTGATAAACTTATTTCTTTAACCTGTGGTTGCCGGTACTTGTGGACACTTAAAAAGGCTAGACGGAGCGAAAGTTTATAAATAATCTTGCTATGAAATTACGGAGGATCTACAGCTTGGCATTATCCTATGCTAAAAATGCTAAAAATACCAAATCTCATAATAGCATTCAGTTGTCTAATTAACATCCAGGACAGTTTCAAAACTCTTATTGATTGAAAGACTTAGTTACCACGCCCTTTTGACTCGTCAAAATTATCTATGCTACCTAATGCAAACCATCCCTGCCCTCAGTGGCCAGCCTAGTCGGAACACTTTATACTGTGCTTGATTTCATCGAGTAATACTTTCGATGCATTGCCAATGATCATCTCATATCATTATCCATTCCAGTGATAAACGTGACGTTAGTATCCAAATCAAGTGCCAATCAAGGGTGTGGACCCTACTGCAAGGATTCCTGGATTTATCTCAATGGGGAAAACTTTGGACGAAATGAAAGAGGATTCAACATCGTGGTGCTTGATCATTACAGTGGCACAGTCGAACATTCGAAGTCGTTTAATACTCATGATAAAAGCACTGAATCTAAAATGATGTATAATTTCCTGTCAGAAATTATAATGGAGCCGAAGAAAATAGTACTTGGTGTTATCCGAGGTTCTGCTACTGCTAGACTGTACTCAAAAGCAGAAAATGCCTTGGTAAGAAAAGTTAAGATTGTTATTACTCGTAACTATCAGGGAGTTGAAATCATTTCACTTTTCGAGGTTGTAAAATACACCCTTTTATCAGAATACAACTTTGCTGAAGAGGGGATAGAGAATTTCGATGGTCTGCGTTGATTGATAGATTAGGATTTAGGGTTTTAAATTGCTGTTATCTAGCAGTTGCGTGGATCAAACAAAGCCAAAACCTTTTCGGCTTATTAAAGCAGGTAACAGCATCAGCATCAGCATCAGCATCATCCTTGTTATTACCATTATTATTATTATCACTTTTATCATTATTTTTATCAGTGTCTTTATCACTATCATCATTATCATCATCATCATCATGATCATTAGTGTTATCAATATTAAAATCCCAATCATCAACAATGTCATAATCACAATAATTATCATCATCATCGTCCTATCAACTATACCATGTTTTCCTATACCGGTGTAAATATATGAATCGATATTCATTTAAAAAGCTATAATATTTAACATTGATGAATATTTTCTCCCTTTTCGTAACGTTGTAACGAACGTCTCTCGTGAAATATCGTTTCTAGCTCAAAGCACTGGTGATATGTGCCCCTCACACTCACATGCAAAACTCCGTACAAACCCTTGTAAAAAAAGATACAAAAGTCTTCACTCTACTGTACCTCACAAAAGCAAGGCGGAGTGCCCCTCCATCCCCTCCCCCCCCCCCCCAAAAGCAACGATTAAGCAGAATGGGTTAGTTACGTCTTTGCTCTTCCGAATATTGGTCCTTTCTAATTGAAGGTAACTGTACTATTCTTTGAACCCAAATGAAAGTCCTTGGAAGTAGCATATTTTGATACGACAGGGCAGTATTAAAAGCCTGACGTCATTGGAGTTAAGAGAACTGTAATAAAACTATCTTAAAAGAAAAACGAACTAGATGGCTGCTTTGGCTGTTAAACTATTAGATAAATAGAATAATGTTGCGTTACATTTATCAGTCAGGTCATTGATACTCCAATTCTAACAACATACTAGTCAGCCATACAAACTGACATTCTATTTGCAAATATAATGTCATTGATCCATAATGAAATGGAGAATTGACGTTAGTGTCAAGAAAGCGCATTACAAGATTACTTTTCATTTAGTAGCCTCAAGAGCCAGATGCTTTGCAAAACGAGTCATTATCATTTTGGGTGCATACATCAAAAGCGCCTTAAAGTCAAATTTTGAAGAGCAAGTTTGTTTCTAGCATTAGTACGAATCTTTGCTAACTATTCATTTAATAAGTGCAATCATTTTTGTTATCCATTGCTGCTTTGACACATAGTATTCTCATATTTTATCTACTTTTATAGCAACAGCTGATTGGTCAAGGCTTACCATTTAAGAAGAATAAGATGACATATGCATTTGTAGGCTACAGTGACCAAGTGAAGCCAGACTTCGTTTCACACGCTGCAAATTTACCCGAAGACCTCGTTACCAATCTGTCGACAACCATTCCGCTACTACTAGAGAAGGATATCAAGGCATTGGCAACTGACAAAGAAACACAAAATGGAAGAGTTGGGGTATTCCAAGATCCCTAATAATACTCACTTCTTCATTGGTGTGTTGATAGCAATTTATTCCACTATCAGTTCTTTCCGCTTCGATATGTTCTTCAAATATCTAACAATAATTACGCAACTTGCAGAAAGATAGAATTAGGGCTTTTAACATGATCATCTGTTGTTATGCCTTAAGTCTGTAAAATCCCTTTCTGTGCATTTATGGCTATTATTTGAGTAAATCGGCCATTTGCTGATCACTAAATTTCTGCAGCTTTCTAATTTAATGATATTTGGGATCTGAACTTGGTTTTGCAGGAATCTGCGAATTCCTATGTTTCGCTTTGTGAATCAAAGCCTGGATTAAATCAAAGTCTGATAGTTACGTCTGGCATGATAACTACATGATGATCACATACGGTTTTTTGACTTTGATTAGGGTTCTAGGTTCGGATTTTTAAGACTTCCGTCTCTCTTCGGATGCTCCTCTGACGAGTCCTCACCACCTACTTGCAGCTATCACCAACTCTTACTCTACCTTTTCAAAAGATCTATTTATCATCTTCCTTAGTGCGTTCCAGTCCTTTACATACACTAATATCAAAGGGTAAAGCGTATCTTTGACGAACTTCCAATAAACCAATGAATCGGCTTAAATACTATTGTTTATTTGTCAAAAGTACTAGTTTATAATGAAAGACTGCAACTCATGGACATGCTGATAACGTACGTGCAGGCTGGGACAATGGAGCAACGCTTTTTGAACAAGGAAAAAACAAGGAAAATGTCTTCTTAACTTGACTTTTTGCAATCATCATTTAATTTCGAAAGAAAACAAAATATCACAGCATTAGAGTACTATTTAAGACACAGAATTTCATTTCTCTCCCGGTTTTAAACCAGATTAACAATATTCTAGGTCTTTTCTGGGGGTAGAGATCAGCGAACTCTGTTGTAACTTTCAGCTTACTAAGTATACCAATCTAAATGGATAATATTTCAGTGAGTATTGCCCCCTGACAACTATTGTGTCATTTAGCGACACAGAAAAACCAAGGGGATTAGAGAAGAACCTTAGGAACGGCCTAAACACTTAAAGCACAAAATTTTGTACGATCCAATTATTTTAAGTTTCTAGAATCACATTTAAGATCTGCTGTGTTATCGTAAATATAAAGTATATAAGAAAATCAACAAGGAATTTCTTATGGCTGCTCTCTCTGCTCTTTCCGTTATCGGTCCTTCCCTGATCATTCATCAAACAAGTTGGCATGGGGATACAATGTGAGTTCGTATTACTGGGTTTTCGAGAACTCGGCCCGAGTCTATGCCTAGGCCCTTTAGCAGATCAGCGATATCTTTCACATTTGAACCATGGAAGGCAGACATCTCCATGCTGATTGATTTAAATCGTTTAACATCATACCTTAGATTGTTTCTCAGCCAAATGTATTTATTAAGTTTAAATTTTCTTGATTTGTCGAGATTTGTTTCAAAACAAAGAGTTAGCTCAGCAACAGTGACAGCTACCTCTGAGTCGTCAGCTTTAGCAATGATAATATCGGGTCATAAAAAACCTAAATAGAATACTTGGGCATGCGTATCCATGATACATGAACACTGCATGAACATGACTGATGTTGGACTCACTACTGTTATCAGTTTCTGTAAATTTCTGTAAAGTGTTGGACTCACTACTGTTATCAATTTCTGTAAATTTCTGTAAAGTGTTGGACTCACTACTGTTATCAATTTCTGTCGTATAATAACTTGGCACTGTTGAAATTTAGTAGATATATCATTCAGATTGAAAACAAATTTAGCCTTTGACATCATTGCTATATCTAATGTAGCACATGCAGGCATTTCAAGCCACCTTCAAAATAATTTTGAACTAATAATTAAATAATTTAATTTAAAATTTATTTATTGGTAAAGAAAAAGCAATACAGCCGGATACTCACTAATCATAGGCATATCCAAACCGCTTATGATACATACCATGACTTTGGTAAGAAAAAAACAACAACAACAGGTGAAAATAGTATAACAATGATCTAACAACTTAACTACCAATTACTCCAGTTAGCAAATCAACAGTTCAAGCTTTGGCTAGTCCTTGTCTCTTCTGCAAAATATAAAATAGGTAGTGCGTATTGCACAACCTATCATTTTTTTACAAAATAATCTGAATTGTCAATTTTCAAAGTGTCCATCATGTCAATAAAAAATACACTTTCCTTTCTGTAAGTTTTCCTCCAATGGCGCTCATACCAAGACTTGATTGAACTTCGTAATCCATACTTAGTTGAGAGCATAAATGACTCTATTTTTCTGATTTCCTGGCATAATTAAATGAAAACTTTGTTTCAAAGCCCATAGTCAGTTCAACAATAAAGAAAATTCTGTTCCATTTGATGATCAAATATGGGCGAAAGGTATCACCCGATAAAATTGACGGAGAAAGAAAGCCTACGACATCACAGTATATGGAGTAATCTTTACCGGCGGATGAAAAGAAATTAGCGATAATGCAGAGAGTTGATTCATCACGCCAATTGTAACGTCCTTCATCTAGATGAACTTCACATCCTGATACAACATACTGCAGGGTTTGTGGGCTCTGGCAAGAGAGACATAAATTACACTCGGATCTTTTCCATAATTGCAGATTTTTACGAGTCAGTAGGGTGTTGTCTAGATAACGGGAAGTAAAGATGGTACGAGGAAGTCCATTAAATGCTTTGTGCCATAAACCTAATAATAATTTTTAAACTTAAAATATATTTTCATATCATACTACGTTACATTTGAATACTCATATCAACAATGGCATATTCAAATGAT
>JAAAKL020014210.1:0-12054 GCA_010016065.2 Carybdea cf. marsupialis auct. non (Linnaeus, 1758) | reverse complement strand
ATCCTCCATAAATATTGAAAACATTGCGCTTGGAAGTCGCTTAAAGAAGAGACCTTGTATAAAATAGATCTCTCACTACATCAAATTCAGGAAACCCCCTTCCTATCCTTCCACTATCTCACAATAGGACACCATTAACATAGGCATTTCTTATACTAATGCACAACTCTTTTCTGATTCAAGTAAGTGCTCTTCAAGAGGGGTCTATACAAAGATCTCAAAATGGCTCCCTGTGGCAAGCACAAACATTCTGCGGTCAAATTGATCACGCACTAGGATCTGCGCCTATTTCGTAAGAGATAACAAATTCACACACTAAGATTAATGGCACCTAGTGCTTGTCAATGTTACCCTGGCCTTATTCTCCTCAGCATGCATTGATATGCTTACTAAAACAGAGTTTCTTGTGGCTAACAATGAGAGAACTTTTAAGCAACTGGTCTCTTCTTTTGCTCTCCATAACATACAATCGGCGTCCAGAAACTTTAGATGGCAGAAAAAGTCTGCAGTAATGATGACAAGGTTGAAGCATCAACATGTCAACAGTTGCATAATACATGATCAGTCAAGTCAGCATGCCAACAAGGTACCAGGGCAGAACTAGAACACAGCAACTTGTTATTAGCTATGAATTGACTACGCAAATAACGATGTCAGTGTTAGATCTAGTAACTAATGTTTTGAGTGGAAGGTAGATGATTCAAAGCGATCACAATCTCTCCTTCTGTTACGAACGTGACTACACTCCCTGGCCACCGCTCTCCATTAACAACCAGTACCAACATGTAAACATTTATGAAGTTCTCCTTACGTTAGACTGACAAAAACAGACATGAATAAAAAACAGACAACGATAAAAACCATCAAGTATCAGACACATTATTCTAACCTTATTACCCTTCTCCTTCGCTGATTTTGATTTCTCAACGCCATACAATCGAAGGAAGTCGCGAATGTATCCAAAACAAACGAGTACACCATAACCTATATAAGTAATAACGGCAACCAGTAAAGGAGTTTCTTCGAATAACTCTTGCACTTTTGGTCCTTCGGTTATTCCTTTTTTCTTGTATTCTCCGTTTGGGTATGACAAGGATCCATGAAATCCATTGCTGACCTTGTCTTTGCTTTTGTGCCCTATAAGTTCAGATTCCCTAGAAACTTCATCGGGTGGGGCAGCTATCTTTTCGAATTTCTCTTCGGCTACCATGACGGTCAATGGAAGCACAATACAATAAGTAGTTTGGATAGCTAGCAGCCCAACAGTGAAGAACCAGGCCGAATGAGCATTTCCAAGTCTCCCCGCCCAGTTGCCGTCCGAATGAAAAAGGACTCCAAGCGTGAAATTGCCTGCTTGAGTAAGAAACAAAAATTTCAGGACTGTTGTCGAGCCCAGTCCTCTTCACAAATTCGATGAACTCGTCAGAATCTATGTCCATCTACGAACGGACAACTTGAGTTGGAAGGCAGCTTCGAGTCGAACCCAAAACTCTGGCCATATTTTCTTGAAAAATTCATCTATGTATCATTTACTTGTCGTTCGGTCACATAGCAAAAATGTCCCCAGCCATTTTTACTGGCGACAGAAGGAATTCAGAGCCCACACCATGCTTTTCATAGTGGCTAGATTTGGGTATCTAAAAGGCCATTATAACCTACTGATAGATATGAATGAACATTGCACATTGATCAGCAACATAAAAAATTTAGAGGCCTAAAACAAGGATAAAGACATATATTTACACTTTTGAGACAAGGGAAATTTAGAGGTTGTGATTGTTAATCTAGAATAGTTGATGATTACTGAATGCTTTTTCATGTTTACAAGCTATAGGATCCTTACGAATGGGATAGAACTCACCAAATAAGATTGAGTAGCCATACAAATTGATACAATTACCAAAGTTTCCATTAGATCATTGAAGCAAGTCTTATCCAGGTGAGTTCAATCGTTGGATGACGACCCATCTTCATAATCTGACAAAGTAACCATGTTGCTCTCCGGATAGGATGTAGATTAGGTTAAGGGTGGAGCATGAAGAGATACGCAAGATAATGACCCTTGATGGAGACAAGTTTATCAGGCCTTTGAAAACAATAAAAGTGAATATAAAAAACCTATACATTAGCAATTAATTGAATAGAAGACTTATCTTCGTCAGTAACAAGTCAGGCGATAGAAGCAACAAAATTGACATGGTGGATCAGTATGTTACCGAATGAACTCTTAATAAACATGATTATATACGGAAATGTTGGGATCAAACCCAGGACTTTTCGCACGAAAAAAGTCATGTTTATTCGTAGTATTTGTATCTCATGATTACTGGTGCATCCCTACGTACTTGCATACGAAGATGGCAGTGGTGGTAGAGATGATTTGGTATCGACCTCCAAAATAGTCTTATTTCAATGTCGTTTCAGCTTGTCTACTTTTCTGTTCCTCATATGATGTGTTTGCACTAATTAAGTCATGTGTATTCACCATATTTATTGTTACTCGTCCTTTATTTACTTTAATGGGACTCTAAAGTGATGGGGAATCATCAATATTGGAAATGGTCTAAAGGTCAAGTGGACCTTGCTGAACCTGTGAAACGGTAGGCGTACATAAAGGGGAAATGGTTTATTCTGTTTTACAGGACCTCTGTTCTCATTGCCAAGTATGGCAAGCCACATTCTACAAGCATTTAAGCCTACTAATTTTATATTCCTGATCATGAAGCACTGCTACTCACATATGCATGCTATAGAAAGGAATCCACCTTGGTACAGACAAAACTTCTTAGAAAATTGATATATTCAAGACGGACACAATTGGAGCAAGTATATCCATAGGTATACATTATTATTTTTATACACGAAATATGTCATTGAAAAACATGATCCACATTGCCATCGACGGCGTTGGAACAATAATTAGTCTATGCCGTACATTAGTTGGCTTCATGAATCAAGAGATACGCTGCAGCTAGTCGTAGTTCATTGGTAGGTAGCGGTCCGTTTAGGAATGCCCTAAGCAAAATAGAAAATATGTTGCCTGTCTGACAAACATTTTCCGTCATTTGGTAAAGAGATAAACGTTGTTGGGTGAATCTATGACTGTGATCAGCCCACGTGTTATAATCATGTCATTTCATCACAAAAACTGTTTCTTTACAAAAAATCTATACGAATATGCACTCGAAAAAAGAAGCTAAATTATCAGATACAGATCTCTTCACATACTGCAAAATTTTTGGTAAGTTGAAAGTAGAAACGGAGAGCAAGTTTAAACATGTTATTCAACTGGAAAATTAGAAATGAGTCACAAATTAATGAAGACACTATTTTAGTAAGTATTGAATGATATACTAGAATTAGTAGACTTATTTATTCATCTTTTTATTTCACTGATGTTTTCAAAAGGATAATCACCACAAATATATACATAGATAAAAGATGTGTACATATCTGTTGTCCTTGTGAATCCTGTAACATATTAATAAGATCATCAACAACAGCAACAAATTGAAACATTAAACATGGAGTACTTTTAAATATATTGATAAGGTTAAACAAAAAAATTATCGAAAACCGCCAGGCTAAATAAAACAAGAAAATCAATGTAATAACGGTTAAAATTAAGTCAGGGGAAGAGGTATTTTAAGGTCTTGGGAAAAATTGAAGAAGATAAGTTCTGTGTATTTCGATTGGAAAAGCATTAAAAATCTTCGCACCTTCCAAGGTGAATGATCTTCTAAAAAAAGTTTTGATTTTGGAATTTTAAACAACACATTGTCCTTACGTGTTCCATAATCATTATATTTGGTTCGTCAACCGACTCTCCAAGTAGGCATTTCTTTACAACCACGCATACTCTTTTGTAACGAAGGTTCTGGATTGATGGGACTTCAGCATCAGTGATCGCCTTTGCTCCGATGTTTAACAATAGTAATTTCTTAACGTGTGTATTTGAGAGTTTAGGGTTTGCTATGGAGCAGTATTTCAACTATAGTAAAAAGCAGATTTTCAGCTGTTGAAACTGTTAGCTGATCACGGACTATTGACAGGATACAGAGCCTACTGCTTGTACATTTGCATCATTTCTCGAAGTGTGCTCAGGTATGGAGTGACTGTGACACATTGATACAAAGGCATTTGTATTCCTTTTTCTCGTTCAATGTGGTGTCGCTAAGACGGATGTCCAGACCCAAAATTTATTTCGAGAGCTTTTAGCTTCTACGGTGTCAGTGATATCGTTAAAATATAAAATAAAAAGCAATGGTCCAATGATCGACCCTTGTAGTACTCCTGATGTAACACCTCTTGGTGATGATTGAGCGCCGTGATAGTATACTATTGCTTTCCTGTTAAACAAATAACTTGCATACCAATTTAACTACCACGGGCGGACACTATATTTTTCGATTTTTGAAATGCGTTTGGCACGTTTGATTGTGTCAAATGCCTTTGTTAGGTACACGAATACAGCACCAGCTATTTTCCTTGAGTCTCCTGCTTTCCTAATTTCGTCCATAAATATCTTTGCCGCCCTTTCAGTTTATCAGCCTTTTCTAAAACCATGTTGATATGGTGATAACAAGTCGATTCACTCAGCTGCTCGTGGACGACTTTCTCTGCTATCTTTGAAACTATACGTAGAAATGATATTGGGTCATAGTTATCAAAGCTTGACTTCTTTCCTGATTTGAATATAGGGGTCATCAAAGTAGCTTCCTTTTCCGTGGCAAAGGAACCTGTGGAGAAGGAAAGATTTATGATTCTTGTTAATGGTTTTGCTATTACACGCGATGCATCATTAAAAATTCTGGCAGGGAGGCTACCGATTCCTGTAGCCCTCTCTCTTTGCAGTTTTCTTAAATGTCTCTGAATTGTTATTTTTGACCAGAATTCCGTTTTGTTTTCTTACATTTACATACGAGTTTCTACCTGTTCCTCATTTCGCGCTTGGCCTCCTCTTTTAGCCCATAAGCGAAGATACTTGGGGTACAAGGTGGACTCGTCCCCCCTCACTTTTCAGGATGGGGGAACAACAGCTGTATTATACCCCCACTTTTGGGCTCGGAAATGTCAAATTGTTCACGTTTAACCCTTTTGCCCTCTCCCCCTCCCACAAATTCCTTACAGCGATCTGCGCCCATTGTGTTACCCATGGTGAAAGCTTCCATTTGATGCTATTGGAAATCATCGGAGCATGTCCATGAAGTAGTATCTCACGCCACGCTGTGTTTACCTCTGTAGCATTGTTAACGGCTGATCAGTCATGGATTACAAGCTTTTCGCACATTACATAAATGATTATGATTACCAAAATCTTTGCATCTGATCTCGTATCCCCCAGCATGTGAGTTCGTTATCAATTATCGCCCTCGGGGAAACATTTGCGTCTCAAATTGCCACGTAATTGTTGGTAGCAATAATGTCACGCAACGTCCCTTTAGCATCAGGTATTCTCATGGGCTTCTGAATGATTTGTTTCAGTTCACACAGAAACAAAACGTGTTTAAGCAGTTCGTTATTGTTTGAATTGAGAAAATCGGCATTTATGTCCCCTGTGAACACTATTTCTTTGTTATCATTTGAGTCATTCTCGAGCATGTTTGACAATTTATCTCCGAAATTGTTTGTTAAATATGAACACGAATCGGGGGTCGGTAAACAGCATAAACAAAGTATATTTTCCTGTGTTTAGCATAATTTCCACACCGATAGATCGAATACCAGCATAATTGAATGCTTCGCGTCTTTCCCATGGAATTTCATTTGAAATAAACGTCCCTTGTGTATTTTAAACTACCATGGCTTGGTAACGCTTCGCTTCGATTCGAAATCCAGATGAAAAAGGCCGTTTCGGCGCTGTAACCCAATGCGTAGTTTACGCCAGTAAGTAAGCATTGTCAACTAACCACAAAGACTGTGTGCCTTCCACAAATAACAGCATTGTAGTCTACTCATTTTTTATGCCAGTGCCAGGGGTAAATCGCTCGAAAAATCACGAACGCATCAGAGGAAAATATAAAAAGATACAAAGAAATCAAGAAATAAAATCAAAGGAAAAAAAATATATATCACGTGCACCTTTCTCAAGAGTGACTTACCCCTCGGTCAGTGCGAGGCAGAATATGTCGGCTGCACGACTTTGAGGTTAGTTGACATAATAGGATGCTTTCCATAGAAGGCATTTTTCCAGATACCCCACCGTCTCATTTAGAGACAGAATCCCATCACCACTTTTTCCAAAGGGTTACGATTACGGTTATGGTTTGGGTGGGGGTATCTGGAAAAGGTGGTGGGGTTATTCTTTGTCAGTGCAGTTTTTAACAATAGTGGTGGGGGTATCTTGAAAAGTACCCAAGTGTAAAGTATTACATAAAGTTCATATAATCCTATGGTCAAGGGCGGATTCAGCATTTGAGTTTGGGGGGGGGACCATTTGGAAAAAATATAGGTAATTCCAGGCACTCAGCCAAGGGTGTAGCAGAAGAACCTATATGAAACTATGAAATTTTGACGTTTGGGGAGGGCCGTGGCCCCCGCCCCCCTCTGGATCCGTGCCTGCCTATGGTCCTTTCAAGCTGGAAGCATCGTTTTGTGTCGTTTTAAATGGAGGCTTCACATCAAATGTAGGGTTGATTTCAGACACAAATGGAAACAGACGAGTTGTAATGGAAAGTCGACCAGTGGTCTAGTATATGCCAAGCTTCAGAATCTACTTAATGTACATTTGATATTTCATAAGAAATGTTGGATGCCCAAATACTATTGTAACACACCTCATTACAACGCTGGCACGGAAAAGCAATAGAACATCATCAAGTACATTCATCTGAAGGGTGTTACACTTTACTTCTTTTCTTCAAAGAGATATATAAATACCCGAAATTTATGTATGCAAATGATTAGAAGAGAGGCAGCATGGCAGCCGTACAAGTTATCACAAATTTGTTCACAACATTTTCTAATTATCTAAACGCAGAAAGAAAGGGGTATTGCAATGAATATGGCAAGGTGCCTATTTTCCTGAATGTGACATGTAATATCGATGGCACCAAGATAATACAAAACAACACAAACATGCGGCAGAAACAAGGGAACTAGCAAACTGTCTGATAACGCTACTTGCCAAATATTGAGACCCGACAGATATTGGAATCTGATTTTTTAAATAGGACTTCAAGGTAAGGGATTAAGTGACTTGTCAGAGTTGGTAGCAGAAATAATGAGAAACACCTAGCCAACACAACTATAGTGTACTTATCCTGGGCATTCATAGCCACCAGTAAAGACTGATTCATTTAAACTTAAAATAGCCCAAACTGAATATCCTGTGTTGATAGGTGTCTTTATATATACATATATAATCCCTTAAAACAGCAGAACTGAAACCATTTTTAAAATATGCAAGACGACAAAAAATAACAACTGGGTACAAGCTGAAAAGCTTCTGACAATCTTTTTCTCTCCATATATATTTGGTGATTTCGAAGGGGGAACGAAGCTGCAGTAGCGATTAAATCTTGACACAGGAAACATCTTTAATAACAAACATTCAGTATCCATGCTTTAAAATTTACTTATAAAGTTTTAGCTTATTGGGAAACCAACCGGAGGCCATTAAGTATGCAAAAGTATCTCCTAAGCAATGCCAGCAAAAGACAGTAGCGAGTCAGTCCAATTTTGAATTTACGACGGTTCAGTCAACTGAACTCGAGTATCGTTTTGTCCTTGTACACACAGGCGCTCACTGTTCTTTGTTTTGGAGTCACTTTCTTCCTGTTTCGGGACGTGAAGCTCTTTTGCAGTCTCACAGAACTGTACAGGTTTTGCCTTGGGATATCCAGAATACAGGATTCTATGTTGCTTCAGAAAGTTCTAAAGTTGACCATTAGTAAACGAAGAGAAGTCAGACATCATTGTTATATCCATGACAAACAAAAAAATTTTAAGCCTATATTGGAAACGTTTGATGAAGTATTTTTGCGAGGCTGAGTCCAGATCGAGGCTAAATTTGGTAACTTGAAAGGACTGTGTTAATCAGCTTGTTCCATCCTGTTTTCGAAAGCATCAGATCCTACAAGAAAACAACCACCTCGGATTTCAAAATCCGAAAACACTATCAAGCAATGTAAATCTGCCATAGGGCAGCACTTGCTTGGAAAAGCAGACTGTGCGAAATTGTAGACGAATGAGCGCTTCCGTATAATAAGTAAAGCTAGGTCTGCTTTTCACTTGGCCGTTCTCGAATCTGTTCATATCCAAGCAAGAACCGTTGCGTTATAGACCACATCATTTATCCTTTCATTGGGTCTTTTCGGTTAACCATTTAGCTTTGTGGACACTGATTGGTCAAAACAACCCCAATCTGGCAGTTCTGATTGACTACTTTGAAAACACAGTTCTGAATAAGTTTCATTGATTCTCTTTTCAATTTCATATTCTTACAATGTTGTACTCTGATGACTATCAGAATCTTTATGAGAGGAAAATTTTGCAATAGTTCATGAATATGCACTTGCTTTGACTGAAGCCCACAGATATCCAGATTGAGTATTTCTATACCTCGTTGCTTCCTTAGCTTTTCCAGATCCGGACCGTCGTGGAGTATTGTCCCTGGACACGATTCAATATCTCCGTATGGTGAAATCAAGGGTAATATGTAAGACATCTTTCTGCTCCTCATAACCTGATTAGTATTACCAAAGTTTCATAAACATGAGGCGATGAATACCACTTTGCATAGCGTAATGTGCACGGCATCGAAAGGAAGCCCCATAGAGGATGGACAGACAGATGGACATGCAGATGGACCCCAATGCTAGGTGTCCCTTCAAAGCCAAGATGTGCCAACTTATGGGGACAAAAAATTTCACTGGATATCCAACTGCGGAAAGAAACAAGACATCTCATACTATTGTTTCCGAATTCACATCTTGTTGACAAAGCTCTGAATTTGTTGACAAATGGCACAAAGCGACTCCAAATCTACCATAGAGGTGACCGTAGCTTGCACCTGACGGACATGAACCTAGAGGTTACTCATTTGGGGAAGAATCACACAGAACAGAGCTCACAATAAGATGTTAATGATGATCCTCCCAAATATTTTTTTCCTGATTTCCAGATGCTATTAAAGCATTAATATCATTTTGATTTGTAGACAGGTTGCCAGGTCTTCAAATTGAGTTTACATTTTGTGAATAGAATCACTAAAATAACCATGCAAGGTATTGTTGATTGGTACACACTGATTTTCATAGATTTTGTCTTTTTGCATTTTTATCGGCTTCTTGTCAGGATATAAGTCCGAATGCAATACATCAATTTCTAGAAAATTCCTTAATAGTCAAATTAGGGTTCTTTGTTCGTACTCTGTATTGTATTAACTTACATATAGTGTTTGTCAAGTTGTTATTATTTATTCTCTGAAGATGATATAAAAAACATTGGAAGCTCAGACCTAAAAATATTTGTTTGTATTTCCTTCAATTGTGAAATTTTGGTATCGTGTGAGGGGTTAACTTCCGTACTTTGAATGTCAGAGATTGGAAAGGTCCTTGCTGAGATGATTAGAAATTGTGCGTCTTTGTGTAACTCTTAACAAGTTACAACACGTGATTGAAGCTGTTTATTAATGCCTTAAAATATAGACTAAAGTTCAATATAGTCTAATCATAGACTTGATCATCATAGGCTTTTTACTATCACCTTGAATCATCTCGTTTGAGGAATCTTTTTTTGTTTGAAAGATAACGTTATAAGGACATAAATCCTTCCCAAGTTGTAGGTTAATAGTTGACAAAAAAGACTGTGACATCTTTCCACTACAACGCTTGCAAACGGCAATGACGATGATGAAAATCACCTTGGGTTGGAAACATTCAGTTTGGGGTGTCATGCTAGATTCCCTTCCTTCACCTTGTTTGCAGCGTTATATGTTTGCCCCCTATAATAGTGCAAAGACAATAATATAGGCGCATCCGTAATGATCAGCTGGATACAATAGCAAATTATAGACACTCATAAGGCTTCCATTATTTTCCCAACATCATAAGACACACTTGGAATACTTGTTCCTCTTCCTTAAGTGCCATATCTTGTAACGTTGGCGACGATGAATTGCCAGGTATTCCTGTCCCTTCCCAGTCCAAGAAGCTCTTTTCCATTCCAACCCATTTTGCAATGCTCTGCAGAAACGTTGTTCTTTGGCGCCCTCGATCTCTCTTTCCTGTTATCTTCCCAGTGAGAGGCAGGCATTACGAATTACCTCATGCAGTGCCCTAGAAATCCCAGCTGCTGTTTCCTAACCGCACTGAATAACATGCGTTGTCTTCGTGCCGGCTACAAAACGAATGGTTGAGTACTTGTCACATATCACAATAACAATCGGAGATATAATAAATTATTTCAAGTACTAAAAGTAAGCTCAAATTCAGTAGCGTGGAATCGTTATAGTTCATTTAAATTGGGGCCTCAAATAACCTTTCCCCGAGCAGAGTCAGCTGTGAAATCAACGAGAGAAGAATTGGGTTAACAATGATGTACGCAAACAATTAAGGCTTTTACATAAACCTAGACAAAACTGGACATCAGTTCATTCCTTAAAACTATAAAATGCATGCAAGCCTACCGATGTTTTCATCGCACAAAAGCACAGCCTTGTTTTGAACAATTAAATTGACCCTAAATGCAATCATTATACTGATACAGCTAGGTGTGTATTTCAAAGCCATCTTATGAAGGGAAACCGAAATGAAAGTCAGAAATGTCATGCAAATTCAAGTTTAAAACCTGCGTCATTCACAAACTTTACAATCTTTAGGCTGTTTTGTTGTAAATGCGCGTCAACCTTTTCGTTAGCAAGACAGCTGGTTATATCGTAAACATTTAAAACAACATTGATTTTGTTACTGATTTACGAAATTTCATGTTATAATTGATGTAATGGGAAAGTGCTAGTGCACCCTCAATATGACCTCCACGACAAGCTTTCTCCATTTCTATTCTCCACCGCTAGTAGTAAAAAAGCTTTGGTCTTCAAATGGAAGTCTGTGAAGATGCATGATGTTCCCCCACATGCTCCATTTCCAGGTCATGGTTTCTATATCTGATATAATCTTGCATATTTGCTACTCAAACAGTCCGCCCTACATTTTTTTATGCTATTGCTTTTATTCTTGATAATTCACTATATAAGCACCTGTTACTACTGCGCAGATGCCAACTCACATGTCTAACGACCCCTAACATCTCTATTAAAGCAATGCTCAGTGCATGTTTAGGGGTATGGAAAGGAACTAAGTGCTGGAACCATCAGCGAAGAGTTTTTCAATTCTAATTCGGAAGCAGTTAATTGTGATCTAACTTTTTATATTTTGACTTTTATATTGTATAGGCGACGACTACGTAGGGGCTCGGGACTCAAGCCCTCCTCAATTTAAATTGAGCTTGCTGGTGATAAAGGAGGCAGTAACTGAACTATCAAAAGTGTGTGGAAGGTTTATAGAAAAGAAGAAAGATTCTACTCATGCCTATTATCAAAGCTCTGCTTAACTATTGAAGATTTCTTTTACAATTCACTTTTTGTACCATTGAAAGTTAGAATATCAATGAATATAAACCTTTTTCTGCTGTTTTCTTGTCTAGTTTCGCCCTACAGACGGTAACGACTCTGTTCTTGAGGCCTGCGAAACATCATCACATTATGCGATATGCTGGCTTTTTATTGCCTTTTGCAATCAGGTAGGGGGGGGGGGACAAATATGACAGATGAAATGAGAAAAGTTCACTCTCAGCAATATGAAACTAATGTAAACATTGTAAGATTCGGAGATCGCCCAAAATTCGCCCATGTAGACATAGAAATACGCCAATTGATCCAGAACATGACTCGGCACCATAAATCAGAAAATGTAATGGACTTAAAGAATTGTTCAGTTGTGTTAATTTGTTTCCTGTTGTCAGAAAAGAGTGCTATTGTAATGGAAATGACACGTAGCGTTATCACTAACCAATAGAAAGCTAACACGAATCTACTAACAACACCCAGATCTT
>JAAAKL020014209.1:0-12055 GCA_010016065.2 Carybdea cf. marsupialis auct. non (Linnaeus, 1758) | reverse complement strand
CAAGATATCTACCAAGGAGGCGATACCAAGAAGACCCTGTAAATCCCACCAGGAAAGATCTATACCATAAAAACCTAAAATACAAACCAGAAAACTAACTGTTTACATGTGAAAGCCGAACTTTACAACCAATGTGGTAGGGAAATGTGGAACTAGATGATTAAAATATACATAAATGACTTTTCTTGCACGGGTTAACATCCTCTTTTCCTAGCAGCTGGGTCTGGACACCTTTTTGTCACTTCCTTCTTGATTGCTGATCTCCATGTAACTCAGTCATCTCTTAGATCCTCTGTCATGTTGAGAACTAACATATCAGTCTTAATACTGCCCATCCAACATTTTTTGGTTAAACAGGGTAGGCCTATTTCCCATCCACATCCTAGCTCAATACTCTATGCTGCCAACAATTATTGTCTATCCTGTCTCAAGATATCTACCAAGGAGGCGATACCAAGAAGACCCTGTAAATCCCACCAGGAAAGATCTATACCATAAAAACCTACAATACAAACCAGAAAACTAACTGTTTACATGTGAAAGCTGAACTTTACAACCAATGTGAATCATTGCAGCATTCTGCAGTATGGCACTTTTAGTTGTACGTATTTGGGGAGTTGGGGTACAGTAAGCCCACAACTTATACAATGCAAATGGCACTCAACATTAAAAATTTGTGTTTTAGGGGAGGGTTATAGATTTCTACCAGCACACATTCTGATGACCCTGTATAAAAGGGTTACAATCATAGTGGCCAAATATACCAACCATTAATTTTCCTATTCACAATTTAAAGCATAAAATCATCAAAATCTGAAGAATTTAAGAATCCTAAGAATTTTAAGTCGATTCCCTACACATGTGGGCTTACAATAAATGCTTTTAAAACATACTCCATGGTTTCTCATATCTCATGGACTGCTGCTGTGCATGATAGCCTATCAATGCAATTGTTAAAAGGCTTGTCATTTGTACTTGTTTAAACACATTACCCATGATTCAGGACAGGTGGATGCAAAAGTGTAGTAGCACCCTTAACTCCCTTATCAATGTGATTGTCATCGGTAAACTTTTAAATGAACAGTTCTTCTTCTCAGGTGCCATATCCTTTGAGGACATCAGCGGTCATGATTTTCCACTGCCTCCTGTCTCTTCCCCTACACTGATGTTGACCAGACTGCCCAAAGCTTTCATTAATGTAATCCTTTGTCTTCCTCTGTCTCTCTTGTCCTCTATCTTTCCAGTAAGCACCAAGTTCTCTAAACAATCCTTCCTAATAATATGCCCTAAAAAGATCAGCTGCCTCTTAGTAATGTTCATAATCAGCCTTCTCTCTGCCTGAGCCATACTGAGTACTTCTTCATTTGTGACATGCTTGGACCAGCAAATCTTCAGCATTGGCCAGTATAGCCACATCTCCATCGCTATTGACAACCATACAACAGAATGGGGAGGCCAAAGACATCAATCAGCCTCTTTTCTAGTTGATAAGCTCATTTTAATGTTGATAATGAGTCCTTCTAGTCCGGAAAATGCCTCCTTTGCCATTTCAATCCTTGCTTTGCCTTCCCTGTCAGGTCTCCTGCTTGATTGTTTCTTGTCCGATGCTTACAATGCAACGTGGAGTTTGTCTTTTCTTTTCTAGTATGGTTACCAAGTGAAAGCAATCGTAGTGACCATCAATCAAAGTGAAATAGAATCCTTTCTTAAACCATAGCTCTAGTTTGTCCGCTTGTTTACGTCAAGGACTCTAGATACCGTAATTGAGGTGTGACATTTTGTTACGAATTGCATGCATCAACTCCCATTGTTGCCATAACTGTGTGGTAGTGGTATTGACTTACCGTATAGGGTCGGGGAAGGTAAACCAGATTGGGGGGAGGGGGCAAGTAGGCTGGATTAAAATTTACTTTTTCACGTTCCACAGTATGCAGAAGCAAAATTTGTTTGTCTCAATATGCACATTTTGCTGTGAATGTGACACAATGCTATCGCAATCAATTTTAATTTTGATAAAGCTAAAAAAGTGGTCACGGACAAAAAAAAGAGATTTGGCAAATCTTGGGGGCATGGCCCCCGCTGCCCCCCTGTTCCCCCGTCCCTGCCGTTTGTTTGACTCTCTTTTATACATTTCAAGAGTCAGTGGCCGCCTCTCAAAAAGACGCTTTGTCACTGGAACCTTTTCAATGCCACAAGAGGGTGTGATAAAGGAGGGTAGTCCAGAGCGTTCTGGTCCACTTTGAGACTTAAAATCACAAGCAATAAGCTTATCAATTGTCTTAATGGAGTTGTCTTAAGCTCTAACTACTTACCAAGCGCTTCATCCATGTCATCGGGATGTAATACCTTCACCCAATGCAATCGATTCTCTTGCACGAAATCCCTCGCTTTCTCTAGTTTATACTCCACGATGTACAGCAGTTCTGCTCTTCGATTTTGTATACAGTTAGTAGAATGGATCTCTCCTATCCTTCCTAAACCAAAAATGACGATACCTATACCCCTTGCGGATGATTCCTGGGCTTTTCCCATCGTCTACACACTCTGAGACACTAGTATATTAAGATATTGACCCTAATGAGTCGATTGACTCTCAAGAGCAGATGCGAAATGTCTAGTCTTCCTTATCGATACCACTGATCTCTAAAAAAAGACTGGAGTGAGCTTCCTATTGTTTCCAAATACGAAAAAGTGAAGTCGCGAGTACTGGCACCCATTAGTTAAAATCATAGAAGACATAGCTAGAGGACTCGGTCAGACAAAAACATATGTCAACTTTTTGTTTTTCAAAATGGTAGCTTTAGTTTGGCAGAAAGCGCGCGAAAACAAATAGCTCTTCTGAGCCCTGAAGTCACAACTTAGTGGGAAGTTTTTTTTATCGATTCCACGATAATGGCTTCATTATCTCTGCTGGCACGTAGAGCTCGTGTGCCCGTGATATTTTCAATTTCCTACGAGCCGTTTTTAAAAATTCACACACCGTTAATTTTTAAAATAAATTGGAGCCTTACAAGACGTCAGGGGTGATCAAACAATACATAAAAAACCTTCACATCCCCTGTACCTACGGCCAAATATTCACAAGATTTCAAATACGACAAAGGTGTGTGAAACTGACAACATAAAATATACGGCAGAGTCAATTTTTCTACCAACTGTTGCTCACAAGCATGAACAATAACACTAACGTACATAAGATACCAGGGACGTAGGAACCGGGCCCTTTTAGTCCAAAATAGAGTCCCTTCAGCCAAAAATGCCCCTTTAGTTAACAAAATGCCTCTTCAGTCAACAAAAATGCCCTTTAGTTATCTGGTTTTCTTCTAAAAGATTAATTTTAAAACACTTGGTGTGAACTGCTTGGAATTCAAGCTTCAAAATCAATAAATAAGTTCGAAAGCAGTTCTCCGGAAGTAACTTTACCAACAGAGAAAACATCACACGCTCTGGCATTTGGGTCTCTTTAGTTTGCTTAAGTTATGAAAATCTTGAACTAATATCGCTATCAATAACAATACAGCACTGTATGGATAGTTAGTAACCGCTAACTATTTTAACACTTGTACAGTACAGTACTTGTAAAGGCCAACTGTCAAGAACACATTTTCCCTGGATGAAAAGCCGCGCGCAGATATTCCAACAAGAACGATCTTTATATATGATAAGTCTGTTTTGACGATCGTTCTCTTACTACATGATAAGATAAGTATTTATAAGAAATACATTTCACAGGTCTACACAGAACTCATTGAAATTATGGATGATAAGTTAATCAGAACACGAATATTTATACGGTGAAGGAATACCATCATATGAAAGAAAGTGAAATTCAAGAACAAGGGTGAATCACCTACTACGTTTCCTGTTACGAGTCACAACATAAAGTCTTTCATTCCAAATCGTATGAGGGTGGGAGTGACAATTTGTACCCCAACAGCAATTTATTATTAGCCCCAATTTCAAAAAATTGGGAAAGTTTCCACCTATTTTAATTTTTACTGACGCTTTTGTGAAACTCATGAGGCTAGTCCAAAAGTCATACCAACTACTGTATATAATTTTCAACATCTCTTTAAGTAAAGTTTAACAAACATCAAATAACAGCGCCTTAACAGTCCTTTATGCAGCATCAACATGTAACTTTCCAAGGGTCATTCTTTATGACCCCTAAATTTGAAGGAAATTATTAACAACGATTACCCAGTACTCTCATTTAATAACCTCTATAATGAAGCAAGAAGAGTTAAAGTAGGCACAGTAAGAACATACACAATGAGGCCTGGTGGCACCTGTAAACTGTGTTGTTTATCGGAGAGCTGATCGAGCCATGGCCTCACCTCACAAAATGATAAAATTAAAATTTCCCATTTAGGAATAACGTTAGAATGGGAGAAAATTTGTCAACGATCTTACCAACCAAGTGCTCAGTTTTCTGACGGATAACTGGTACCACCCCCACTGTCTTGTCGAAACGTCTAACTCATAACTATGATATCCAATCGTATGAACTAAACATTGAAACAACAAATCCAGGTAAGTGTTAAGGTTGTACTTCACGTTGTTCTCGTAGTCATTCGATCTGAAGAGAAACGTACATAACATAACAATCAGAATTTTACTTTACTACAAACGATGAACGAAATTTCTAACAAACAGTATAAAGTCACTTACTTCGTTACGGACATCAAGTTCCTCCTACTTACTCGACTAAACTAAAGTTTCGAATGGCTGATTCGTGGACTATAGGAAGTGTCAATCGCGTGACGAAACAGAGGGCAAGACATTATTCTAAAGTACTGATATGTTTTTTTTTATACTTATCTGCTTCTCGACGAAGAGATGATCTGTAGAGAAATTGTTGGGCGATGCTTGAGTGTGATGACATCAATTAGTAGGTCTTGTATGCTGTCATTATTATTTGATGCGTTGCCTACACTAGTTTATTGTTTCATGTTGGCATGG
Source organism: Carybdea cf. marsupialis auct. non (Linnaeus, 1758) (assembly GCA_010016065.2). NCBI lineage: Eukaryota > Metazoa > Cnidaria > Cubozoa > Carybdeida > Carybdeidae > Carybdea > Carybdea cf. marsupialis auct. non (Linnaeus, 1758). Next base: position 7,093 of record JAAAKL020014209.1, on the reverse strand, counting down.
CCACATTTCTCTGTGATCTTTCTTTTTAATTAAGAAAACAGGAAGGCAGACGAATCTTTATTTTAATTTCCAAGGATGGACATATGATTGTGTACTTCTGGAATCTGGAATCGGTGCTGTAAGTCCTCATTTTGCTAGTGGGGTAACGATACATGTTCGTTGCAGAAGCAGCGTTGCGTCATTTTCGATAGTACATTTGACAATAAGGTGTTCCACTTGTATCACCCTTAATATACAAAGCACGGCTATTGCGCGAAAATTGATATACTCGTATCATTTTTCAATTATGTTACAATGCAGACCAACTATATTTTGGCGCTCATTAACTGAATTCTTGTGCATGACAGACGTAATCTGTACTGCAGTGCTTCTTAAGACAGGTCTTGGCATAGAGGTTAATTGCCTTGTATAGTCAGGACACTTGAGAGGTTTCTATAGAGAAAGAAGTTTGCCAATCATTACATATCACTGGCATCAAAGTGGGGTATCTTATGCGTAGGTTACCATTACACAGAATAGCATTTATTACCTTTTTAGAGACCCTGGTTTTCTCTAAAAGTTCAAAAATGGTCTTTTGTCCGCTTTATGCAGATGAAACTCTTATGCTAAGCAACTGATGTCATCCTCTCCGTATTGAATTTGTGCAAATTTTTGTTCGTCCTCCTTTTTCCAATATTTTGATATCGTTTCATGTGCATGCATCACCTTTATCTATAGTCAACATGCATCTTGTTGCATACACTTTGCAAAAGTCAATTATTGCTATTGGATTTCACTTCAAATTCTCTTGTATATGAATTGAGAGGAATTCCTTTTGAGATCTCAAGATCTTTAGAACCTCTTGTAATTCTGCTACCTTTTTTTGGAGGGGGCGATGGGGGTAATTTTCAATGACTGCAACACCTGAATAGCCCTTTTGATGGATCGGTCAGTTGTAGCGTGAAAAATCTCATTCGTCCTAGAGAAAAAAGTGACAATTGAACATAAAATGTCATGAATTAAGGGCAGGCCAGAAAGCAGTTCTGCAGGTGTAAGGCATAGCAAGAGTTGCAGTGGTGGGGTAACTCCTTGGCACCAATTTGACACAAATAACTCTATCTATCCTGAAGCGCTGGGGATGTACTCTGTGGTCTCTAATAGATGTGGGGGTTGTAATAGTAGGGGGGTTGGAAAAATTCTCAAGAATTAATAGTCGGGGGGGGTGGAAAAATCTTTCCTTACTTCATGGAAACAAGTTTAATATACAACAATGATGTGCAATAAACGTTTTACAGTACTTTATATAGATTAAGGAAATATTAACGAAAGATACTAACAAATTCAAGAGTTTATTAATAATGCTTTTCATGAACGCAATTTATACAATAATCATGGAGCTACAATGCACTAGCAGAGAACTTTGCTTTTTAAGTCTTGTTTGATAGATGTACTGCTTGGAACGTAAAATTAATAAGCGGGGGAGTTGGAATAAGAATGTCCTGGGTTGAAAATTTTCCAAAAATTAATAAGCGGGGGGGACGTCTATTAGAGCCTAGAGAGTAGTTGTCCACTCAATGATTTCAGTTGCGTGGTATCTATTACTAGAGATTGTGTTATAGAGAAGAGAGGATTGGATAATAACAAGTTTGAAGAATTTCAATGGGGTGTGGACAGCACGATGGACCATATGGCAGTCCTTCCTTTCTCACGTTACATGGCATAGAGAGGTTGGTCTCCAAAATTCCTTAGAGCTGGATGCGATGCCCACCGATGGAGTCTCGGGAACTAATGTGGTAACCAGGGAAAAGTGGTTACCATTATCACCGGGCACCATAGTAGTAGTTGGTAGAGCAGCACGCCGCGAATACCAAAATTGATTATAATGCATTTTGATATCTGAGGACCCATCTGAGTTACGCTTTGCCTTGAATGAAAAATCTTCATGCTAGCACAATTAAGCCGCTACTAATCCGTAAAGATTCGTAATTTATCGAAGAGTTTAACTTATTTTGCAAGAAGGTAGACGGAGGGAAAAACCCCTTAAATCTTTGTCATATAAGCCTTCGACAGCATTCCAACTGAAGCGTCATTGTTCCTCTTTTTTCCTTTTCCTTAATTAACGTTATCTGTGCTCATAATTTTCTTACATAGGGCTCGGATAATATGGGAATGCGTTCCAATTGTAATTTGTAACCAATACTTCCTTCTGATGTGGATGCGTATTTGGAAAGTAAAGTACCTGCTTCTTATTTCGCAGTTTAGCCCACTTTACGTCTGCTTTATTACACGAGATCTTAATTACCTTTGGAACTAAAGATTTGATTAATCTCGATACGGATGAGGCAATCGCCCTTGCTTCTCTGAAATATACAGCCACAAACACATTATCACTTATGTTTGATTCGAGTACTTTAGTCTGTTTTTGTAACTCAATCGCTAAGTACGGTTTTAAATTCGTTTTCCCCCACACAAATACTTCGAAAGGCATCAAATACGCTTGTCTTCTTTAAAAATGCGCATGTTTTCTTGCTTTGAACCCAACTGACTAACTTTTACATCATCTTATCTGAAAGCATCCGTTTACCGTGTCTACACAAATGCCCGGATGTACAAAAACGTACATTGTGAAGAGCGCATTCGAAACCTCTGTACTTGTTGACCTAGATGAAGATATAAGTAGGCCTACATGTTGAACAGCGTGAGTTAGGACGAACTTTTATTTCGGCCCTATGCACTAGGCAATTTATCCACCCCCGTTTTCTGCGTGTTTTCTGCCACTGTTCATAACTGCCTTGCACTGACTGTGTGAAAGTCCTCTTCGCTTCTCTGTTTGATGGTCTTTCTTGTTCCAGTTATGCAACTTCAAAGTTTAGCAAACTTGTCGCGCACTCCTGAAGCTGTAATATGACATGAAATGGTTTATGAACAGAATCTCTAAGGATATTAAACAATACTTGTGTTTTTAGTTTGTCAAGGTGACATGAGATCATGCAAAATTTGATGGCCATCATGTCGCGTTTGCTTCTAATTTTGAAACCCGTAACATGATAAGCTGTAGTATGGAAATTCAAGGTCATTTTTGCTGACAGAAAGTAGGAGAAGGGTAAATGAAGGTGAAGAGGTGATTTCAGATACCAAGTAGGGTTGTGATATGTTTCAAGAGCTAGTCAAATTGAGAGAGTCTTATCAGCTAGAGTTCTTCTCCTGCTCAGAATCAGCTGGTTTACAAAGTACTCAAGTGATCGCTGCTGCCAGGAAAATATACATAAAGGAGGCAATTGACTTTTGGAGGTCGTCCGTGTATTTATAAGAGTTGGGCAAAAAAAAGGCAAGGGCTATTCATGTATTGTTTATTTTCCTGTGATACGAACGCATAGCTTAAATTTCAACCAGATATTGTATTCTCTTTTAATAGATATGTCTGGCGCGAGTTAATTGGAAATTTATAACAAGCAGGCCCGTATCATCTGCGGATACACCAGTGAATTATAATCAGTGATTTAGCAACTGTGACTATTTGTTGTCATTATTAGCATTATGCAAAGCTGATGGTTGTTAGTATCAGAACTTCCTTCTGCAGAAAGCAAGAAACGCCCAGACTAAGACAAGCGGAACGTTGTCCAGCCATGTAGCATTTACCAATTGGAAATTTCGACAAGGATTGACCAAATATTCCAAAACAGTACATGGCATGAGTGTATCTCCTCCGTGTTTGTTGCCAGGATCATGCATGCTTAAAGCTAACAACTTTCATTTTGACAAAGAATGCAAAATTTGTGCCATCTTCTAAGTTTTCGCAAAACAACCGAAGCGCCGTCCACTTCTATCAAGTCGAAAACAACAACAATAAAATTTACTTGAAGCACAGTTATTATAGTACAATAATTCAATTAACTGTGCTTGAAGGCAGTGGCGTTATCAGGGGGCCGACAGGGCCACGGCCCAGGGCCCGCATCTCAAAGGGGCCCGGAGCTTAAATGCTAAGAAAATAGTAAGCTTTTAACTGCCCATATTGCTCTGGTGAGAGTGAGTGAATAGTTGAAACTGTACCCACTGGAGGGAATACAGTATCTCCGGAACTTTCGCAGGACGATGATGTCAGAACTGCCTTGCAATGCATGACGTCATAGGGTCCCGCAAATATTTCGGCCCATGGCCCTGCACCCTCCAACCCGCCACTGCTTGGGGGATATTGCTCTCGCTAGCCCCATTTGCTGGAAGTAATTTTTCTACCAAAGTTAGAAAGAAATACATGAATCTGAGAATATTACAGTATCTATTGCTTAACCCTCAAAACACGAAGCACTAGAATGTTGGCAAATGGAACGGAGGGTGACTTTCAGGTTTCCTCGATTCCGATTTTTTCCAGAAGCACCTAGGACAGTTACGTGCAGAGTTTGTAGGTACATTCTGCTCATTTTTAGGGCATTTGACATTGTTTTCAAAATAACAGTCGTTAACATCTGTACTTTTTCTTGCTACGGTAACCAACACGCCTCAACACGGAAAGATATTTGTGAATGGCAAAGGGCATCTCTATTTTGGCACTAACCTCTAAACTTATCATCAGGTACCTCGGTTGCTGCACGATTGGCTTGTTTTCAATATAAACCGCAGTTCGTTTGCTTTGGTTGATCATTGATGCTGCGACGACAATAATAAACGACAGAAAGTCATCTGACGCCGTGAAAAATTCAACATGCTCTGATTTTGATTGGGTAAACATGGTGTAAAAAACCTCAAATGACCACAGTAGATCCCGATCACCATTCACCACCCACCACCCGCCCCTTCTCTCTCTCCCAAAAGTTAAATCTCTAATTTTAATAGATGTCTGATTGCAACATGCAAAAAACAGTATAGAATAAAATAAAACACGAGTTATTCAGCTTTGATAGTCGTACAATCGGAGATTATCAATTTATCATCTCTGGTCCAATGATCCTTGGACATCTTTAGAAACTCGGGAGTAACGGATGCACGGATGTAACCAGCCACCCCTGTTTAGGGCGATACTCAACTAAATTTGAGTTAATTTTAGTGTTTAGTGTAAGTCGGTCTAAAGGTTTATATGGAGGCATTTGTACGTCCCTGGGGGGGGGGCAGGGGTCGGGTTGTAACCCAGTCCCTCACACCTGCTACGCCATTGAACAGATGTATATATGATATTGTAATTTTCTCTCCCGGCAATATTGTGATGATTAGACAAATGCCTTGTATATGGACTATTGGAGATGTATGGATGCTTCTGATGTTTACAGTACCACTTCATGGTGCTTTATATGCCTTAACTAGTTTCTTGGAAGATGATCATATTCTCTAGTGGTGGTTTTAGGGGGAGGCCGACAGGGCCATGGCCCAAGGCCCCGCACCTGTAGGAGGCCCCGCGCCTCAATGCTAAGAAAGAAGTTATCTAACTACCCATGTTAATCTTATGGAAATAAGTGAAAACTCGAAACTGTATCTACTGGAAGGAATAAAATATTCCTGAACTTCCGCTGTATGATCATGTAGACCTGAACGTCCTTGCAGTGTATGACGTCATAGGGCCCCGCACCCTTCAAAACCGCCACTGATATTCTCGTCGGAATTATGTTTCTAAATTTCTGCTTCAGTCAAATAATTCATATTGCACTTATTGTCCTTTCCTATTGAAATTTCCTGCTTATAGATTCATTTTCCTGATAGCTGCTAATACTTTTGAGTTGTACATTGTACTTTCTATCAGCCTTTCACAAGCCCATGCCCATTTCCAATACCATCGATTTTTGTATAAAATGAATTATTCACTTATGTCTCGACAGACTTTGGTAAAACATAAGTTGCTATATGTTCTCGAAAGATTCAAAGCTGTGACCGGAAATAGACTGGGTCTAGTCATGTGGTTAAGTCGGAAGCCACGTCTTTCACCTTCAGCCATCGGCTTAGACTCTTTGAGCTCAGGCTTTGTTAGTTTTGTTAGTTTTGTTAGTTTTGTTAGTTTGGAGATCTATAATCAAAGTGTAGACTATCTTTTTGGGATCAATTGTTTAAAGAATTTCTTTCGATTTGTTATTGATGTTAATGGAATTTAATATACTTTTTTGAACAAAAGAAACACGGTCTATTTATTGAGTATAACTGACTGGTAGAGTCAACCTTCCAAATCAGTTTCTGAAACCACGTCTTCTGGATACTAAAGTGTGCAAGATTGAGAATTATTGTCATTCGAGAGGTAAATCGTATTTATTTGAACTCGACATTTCGGTTATTACCTTAACCATTGCCAGCGATATATTGTGAAGAGGCTCCTCTAGGAATTTAAAGGAACAAAATATATGTGTATCACGTTGGTCCGTCCGGTTTGAGAGGACTGAAAGAAATTAAGATTTAAGCTAAATCATGCTATATATGAAATGCTTACAACAAGAGAAATGATATTTTTTTAAACAATAAAAGGCAATCCCCGTGTAGTCAAATAAGGTTTATGTTGATGAGGAGTTATGACTATGAGGTGCGTTAAGAATAATTTAGGATATAACATATTGATGAGAATGAAATGAAACTAAGATGCATAAATGATACAGTTATAAAACAAACTGAAATATTTAAAACCTACATTAAGAATACCTTCTCCCTTTTGATTACGAGATTCCAACGTCTTTTTAACTCTATTATGCTTTGCAAAAACAATATCAATTTACAATAGAAAATAGACATCCCAAATTTCTCTCTCTCTCGTTGGTTACCGTGGTTTGACAACCCTGTGTAACAATGCTAATAACAACTATAAGGGGTGGCCGACTCACCACAAAATTTTGTTTCTTGAGACTCGTGAGACTTGGAGGGTAGGTAGACCAGCAAATATATTATTGCCAATACATCTGTGAGTATTTCGTACTTTAGTATGAAACCCAGCAGAATCATTAAATGATCTATTAGCTACAGAAGATTAAGACGATAGCATGACAGCAAAACAGAAAGTGGGCAAGTATTTAAACACCTTTGGAAAATTCAAAATATCGGCACAAAATCCTCCCCCTCCCCCCCAACACAGAAAGGCAAATTAAACTATCCTTATGCTTAGTTGAACATAGTTTATTGCACTTTCCATAGTTATTTATCTACCAGTTGC
>JAAAKL020014208.1:0-12056 GCA_010016065.2 Carybdea cf. marsupialis auct. non (Linnaeus, 1758) | reverse complement strand
CCCCCCTCACCCCATCCTCGTAGTTGAAGGTAAATAACACAGTCTGGATAGGGTTAAACCTATGTTAAAACTCAATTGTCATGTACAAGTTGCATTGGAGTGTAGTGACACAGGTTCAAAGTGTAAGCGGGGTGCTCTATTATAGCCAGGAATTACGATACAGTGCTCTGACAACACAGATGGAGAACTGATCTCATCGAAACAATCTATTCGAAAGTACGATTTCTGTCTGGTAAACTCACACTTACTTAGTTTCGAAAAAATAAGGAACCGTTGTTACACTGTTTACAATATCCACACTTAAATTTTGCTAATCAACTTATCCGAATTTTTGTTTGAGTACATAATCAGAGATTGATGCATGAACGTAGATCTTGTCATGATAATGTGAGTTCGCATACACATCTGATATCAAACCGCAGACGAAACATATTTCCATCCGTCTATAGTTCGATGAAACATCACTAAAAAATAATGTGGCATAATGTTTTCATAGAAAAGTGTACAGTAAAGCCATATGTATATGCATTTTTCATCCCAAAATTAAATCAGATCGAATCAGTATTATCTATCGTCCATGACGCAGTCCAGTTGCTTTCCAATCGGGAACTGTGGTACACAGAACTGAAAGATGAAACCTAATTTATCGACTATTCTGTTCTTATGCTATTAGGTAAAGTAAGATGTTTTACTACTGTTCGTCTTTTAAATCAGATGTGATTTTTGCGAGAAGTAACTACAGATAAAACGGATAATCGCGACCGACGTATCCCACACTAAAGTAGATCAGAAGGCTCTGTCTTGACGATTTATGTCTGTGGTTTTTAAGTTGCTATTGTTTCAGACTCAGGTTAGTCACCAGAATCGCAGAACTGTTCAAACTAAGCAAAGATGCTTTCACAGTTTGTATAAAGACGTCCGCCGGGGATACAAGAAGCTCGTAACGTTGCAAATTTGGCATATATGCACGATGGGTGTTTGTTCAAATCAAATACAATCGATATTATTTCGTTTTATTTCCGCCTTGAATTTGAGAATGAGTTTTCAAAGGGTAGATTCTTAAGTTAAAAGGGACCGGATGATAACTTAGTACAAATTCAGAAGAACATTTAAACTAATACGTCATCAAAAAAGAGACGTCAAGGTAACTAAACTAGTTCCGTGCGGTCAAGGCACAGTCCCTTAATATTTCATGCAAAAATGCTCCCGAGCACTTGGGAACCTCATTTCTTGAGCATATTGACATGTTTTCAGAAAAACGATACTCGTTTCTGACAAAATACACAACGTGTGCTTGGTTGTTTCCTAATAGCAACAGGATTCAACTATAAAGCGAAATTCAAAGAAGATGACAAATAAAGAGCAAATACACAGATAGAGCTCTGCTTTTTATCAGTATGAAAGTTTTTGATGGAATCCAATATGATCCCGAAGTGAGTCGAGTATCATAATACGTTTCAGTGCAACTGCGGACCAAGAAACCCCTGTTGATAAAGTGGCAGGCGACACAATCTTCAAAGATAGAGTAGTTAATAACCGTGCTCTGTTATTAAGAACACTAAGGAACCTTGACTCTCAACCGGGAAATGGTCTGAGGCAGTTCATATTCTTTATCTGTTCTTGCTATATACTAAGGATATCTTATCGAGTTTGAACCTATTCTACAGTGGCGACTGGTGGTTATTCTAAACTCCCCTGATACAATAGTAGGCGACACAATTTCTAAGTTAGTAGGAGATGGTTGAATATGTGGGTCAAAGAGAAGTAAACGATCCATTCTGTACCAGAAAGGCAATAGAATGCTTTCAAGTACAGGTAGAGTGTCCGTGAGTTCCATTTCGATGGTCTCCATGTTCACCCCTTCCTCCAAGGTAATGTATGACCAAAAACGCATAACATTCCAACACTTACGTTACAAGAAAGAGAAGCTTTACGATGCCAGTCGACGTGCCTGATTTGTTCTTATTATGGTCATACTCGTCCTTACGGCTACTAATGCATAATTAGTTGACAATTTAGTGTTAAATAATGCTACAATTACCTCATGTTGAAAGTAACTGCGTTTGGGTCAGCTCATGGTATCACTGTACGCCGACAAGTACGACTAAATAACAATTTTTACAGCAACAACACTGTGGATTGAAAGGGTTTTGCTTCATCAAGAGTCACAAGGAAACTAATCCCACCTTGGTTGTCATAAACATTGATTTAATAACTAAAACGTAACAAGAACATGTGTTACTTACGCCATAGTCCACGGATGCGCTTTAAGGTCACAAAAATGCAAAACGTAGCTCTCTTCACAGAACTCAAGTTGGCCGACTACTCCCTATCGAGTTCAAACGCAGCGCCTAATCACCAATTTTCTCTGTAAAAGTTACTAGATCTCATTTAAACACAAATTGAACTAAGGACACATGGCTTACGAACCGAAAGGTTTAAACCCAAAGGTGACACCATTACGTATAAAAGAAGACTGTTTACTGGACAGCTCTTGTTGAATTTAATGTAGTCAACACAAACATCATTGTCCTCTCCATTTGCGTAGACTTCTTTGAAGAAGATGACAGGGTGTGTTTTAAATATATTTATTTCTAACATACGTTCATTATGTATTTACTAGGTACCGTTTTATACAAACCTATGAATAACCTACCGTGCAGGCATCGCTCAGTACTTCGGTCGCTAGTCAATATTTTGTCAAATTTGTATTTCTTTTGGTTGGTGTGAAATGGTTAGACCTAGTATACGTTTACGAGAGGAGTTTAGAAAATAGCAAAGCGTGTTATCTGCAGTGAAGTGTGAGTAGTAAACAAAGAAGTGAATAAAATCCGCTATGGTGATTTAAGATACAACAGAAGCGAAATCAGGTATATGACATTAGTCAAGGAATTTCGCCACAAGCACTAATTATCTATTCAAGATCAAAATGACAATATAATAAAATTTCCCTGTAACAGCAACATTTTTTGCGTAGTCAAGCGACCTTCTGAAAGTAGCAAATCAGTCACTCGTCACGCTAACATATTGTGGGAGCAGACACTACGTGCTAAAATGTGACAGGCCTTTGGTCTTACAAGCACAGGTGCAATGTGGGTGCACTTGATGAACTGCTATGGTTTGCTGGACATATCCTGAGTGGGAGTTGGTAAGGCGAACTTGCTAATGCGTAACTGCGCTAGAATCGAATCGATGTCACTAGTTTTCAAAGTAAGTTCTTCGAACACCCGGCCATACGGTTCGTGATACTGAAATGACAGAGGGAGCCACAAAACCACAAAAATTTCCAGAATAAACGACAATAATTCTTGAGTAAAATTCATAAAGAGAGCTTGAAAATACAAGAGATAAAAAAGGATAGGGTAAAGGGTAACAAGTAGTTATACATTTTGTTTCAACCACGGCTTTTCTTAGAAACTTTAGAAACTGGGAATGCTCAGTAACCACACCATTATAAAATATTATGATTATACTATAAAGTTGTCAGCTGAACTGTAAAGTTACATTGTTGTACATATCAGTACCTGATCGCCTTTTGTATTTTCCAAAATCACACGTGCATAACTCCCTAACCTCTTATAACACTTTCCTACACATTCGTGACTACAATAACAATTCCACGGTATGCACGTATTCAGTGTCAACATTCAAAGTTTAGCTAAAATGATGATGTAACTTTCTTCAGAAAGATGCGGTTACCCGAATGATGTTAAATCCTCTCCCACTACATGGGTGGGAAAGTGCCAAAATAAATATGGCGCAGAAGCAAATCTCAGCGACCATTGCTGAAAACAGAACTGATTCACTTTGTATCATAAACTTGAATCGACTCGAAAGACAACACGGCTATCTGATTTGGGGCATATTTATAGTGTTCTGTTTGTATTCTAGTAGTGCACCCGATCTGAATAGATTGCAATTATGCATAAATTTGGCGTCTAATTTATCCACCAGCAAATGCGGAGATTCACTTCCAGATACGATGCAAGGGAGGACAATTCATGTACTAATGATCTTTATATATTCCATGTGCGTTACCAAATGTACGCAATTTTCCTTTGCCAACTGGTCAAGATATTTTCTATTAGCCAGGATCGGATTTCAGTCTAGAAATATTTATGAATCGACATGGTTTAATACTTCCTGTCAAGAAAATTTCATGTTTGATACCTCCTCTGCCAGGTCACTTTGCCGTTTCGTCGGGAAAAGCTATGAATTGAATGTCTCGAAATCAAATGGATCCTAGATTTTGTTCTTGCTCTGCAAGAGTACACAAATGGATTAAATGTTACATCTGTCGTGCCAAAAGGCTAACAGTCCATTCCATTTCAAAGCTAAGCGACTAAGAAGCAAGTCGTCTAAAAGTTGTTATCTTAGTCGCCCCTGATGGCCACTGGTACAACAGCAAATCGGATCTGGACGTCAATCCTTCTTCCAAATTCACAAACGAATTGACACCCTTTTGATTTCCTTGACAATTAAGATCTTTGAAAAAAATAAAGACTTGAGAATCCAACGTGGTTTTTAAGTTAGTTCTAGTCATAGTGACCCGTGTTTGTTCTCAACATATTTCGCCGCCCTTTAACATCGAAAATGATCTTTTGTAGGATTGTAACCTGGACTACCAAGCGAAGCAGAAATAACTAGGCAACGAATGCCGATAAAATGCTATAAAGCCATTGTTAGTGACGTAGGATAAGGAGGGCACGTCCCCCTACAAGTTAAACAAAAGCCAAAAATGCACCTTTGGCCAAACGTATGCAACGCCCTTTCAGTAACAAATATGGAATTTATTTCACTCTTATATCAATATCGGTGATAGTTTCTAAAAAATTAACAAAAAGGGTTCCAAGGATGTGAACAGATCTATACAACAAATGACATTCGTAAAGATGCTCGTGACACCATGGAATTTTATCGCACTAGAACTATCAAGGCCCTATGTTTCTATTGACATTAATATTTTTTTGTTTCGTATCATATAATGTAGACTTTAAGACCAAAATTGCTACAATATTTCTACTATTCCCGTAATCTATAGCTTTAAAAGGCTACCCGACGGATTGTAAATATTTTCACAATATTTTAAAACTCAACATCACGTTTTCTTTTATTTTAGGGTAGAAAGAAACGACACTATTTGGTTTGACAGTGAGGACTTCTGTCAAGCAGAAGCAAACAATTTCTTTCACCTTGTTGTATCTGAAACATTTACCATCGTGGTCAGAATTTTTGATAATATTTCAAGGAAATTTGACAAAACCCCAAAAATATGTTGCCCAATATCATCACACCATGTGCTTTCAGTGATTGTATTACTTGGTATCTGCCTCTTTTCCAGCAGATCTGGTATGTTGCTCTTCGAAATCTATGTTTTTACAACTACAAGAGGGAGACTGCTGGAGGCACGGTATTTTCTGAAGTCAATATGTTGAACGTTGCAGCTGTAATGTAGGATTCATTTCAGTAGCAAATCAGTATGGCAGGAAAGTGGTTCTTTAATTGTTTTCCAAACCCAATTTTTACACCTAGGACTACTTTTGCATCATCACAAGTATAAGCAATCAGGAGTTTTTGAAAGGTAGTTCTCGCCAAAGCCATGCTTGGCTAAAAGATGATCTATGAATCTACATATCGTTGATTCCACTTGGTAATCCACTTCATCCGACACCCTAAATAATTCATTTCCTTGCAAACTCAAGGGATTGAAAAATTGTAAAACTTCGGAAGAAACATGACACTGTCATATGAACTTGAAGATCATGGATTGTGTACTCGTCGACACAGAAATGCATCAGAAACGGTCGCATCTTGTAAAATTGATAATGACATATCCAGGCTTTAGTATTGGATTGTTTAACACAATCAGCGATAGCTTTGTTCTCCTTAGACGAGGTAAGGCCTTGAGAATATAAAACAGGAAGGCGGCAGAAACTGGCCAACTTTAAAAGGAATGAATGGGGTTGCTCAAGTTGACACGTTGCCTTGAAGAGCCTTAAGAATAAAATTATTAAGAAAAAAGAATAACAGACGATGCAAGCAAATAGAAAGCTGAGAAAATTAATGGCCATGGAAGTAGACATGTTGGCAGATGACGCCCAGTTAACGATCCATGCCCTAGGGATTATTTTTTTGGGTGACATACTAGATTTCAAGTGTAGCCTATTGCCCAGCCAGGGTAAGCAATGTTCTCAGGAGAGGGTACAGAAGCGGTCTCCCGTTGCATAACCGATAGCCTTTACATCAGGCTTGGCGGGATACGAACCCACAACTTTTGTGCATGTGAATCCAATTCCTTAACCACCAGACCACGTCGGTTCTAAGGATAGGGATACCAGAAAAAAAGCAAGAAGCTACCTGGGTGATCCATCATCTAGAGGTCTTGGTGAAGGACAGCGTGCGGTTTCATCGCCGACATTCTATTCGGGTATGCAAGAATTTCTAGTCCTAAGAAGACAGTTTGGTTCTAAAAGTTGGAGTATCATTTTCTGAAAAACATGGCGGCCGGAAACTAAAGGAAAAGAATCCCTGTGCGAATTTACTCATACTCTATACATGCTATTTGCAGTCTTGAAGGGGAACAACGGGGGAGCCTTGCTGTTGACCCAGACAGAGCTATGAAGGTGCAGCTCAGCTGAAACGTAAGATCATGAATTGGGGCCAACAAAATGACAATGCTACGTTTCCTGCGGCTCGAGAGGAAGAAGAGCAAGGACTAGAGGAGGGCAGCAAAGACGAGCTTATTTGCACCAGAAGACCAATGAGTAAGCTCAAACAGCCGAGAGGCTTAGCTAGATTAAACGTATGCAGTAGCTCACCGACGGACCGAACTGTCACTTGTATGGTGGATATGGTCACTTGAACATCTCCACGCCTCTCCAGCAAAGAGCTGGGTGCGGGAGAGGTATAAGTGGGCTTAGAAAAAAAGTCAAATTTCCAGTATTCAGCATCTAAATATGATATATAAGAAACCAGTAGAGACTTTGAAGCTTTGAGGAATGGAGACAGATTGCTTGGTTGTCACTGGATCAATGGTGACAACCGTAACTAAAGAATACTTAAAAGAACAGCTTATGAGAGTAGGACAGCCTCTGTATCAAATAAAATGTCTCACCTTCAATGCTCCAAATGGTCTAGAGATCCGTATACATGTACGTGGATGTAAAATTGCATAGTGTAGTAGTTACTAACCGTGGTGACTTTGTCTTGCAGCAATCCTCGCATGTACATCGAGAAAACAAGGTTCCTGGGATACCTTCGATACACGTGCAAGAGAAAATGCCAAGATTCAGACACGTTCTTAACCACACTGGTGATGCACTTACAACCAATACTACCAGAAAACGTGCAGGTACATATATGTTGCAATAAAAAGGCCATCCTGTTACCTGTGAAAGTCACATTAGTTACAGCTGCAAGGTTCCATGAAAGCGCAGTAATCGGAAAGTAGTTACAGCCCCTCCAGGAATCCAACAAAGTGCTGCGTACCATGGTGGGAGCAGATAACATATCGGAGAAAACGTCAAGCTGAATCTGATACCAGAGCCGGAGGGAACAGTGTCCTCTTGCACAGTGGAAGCCAGCAAATCAACCTTACGCCAAGCCATTGAGAATCCTGAAGTTGCAGACGTGAGTATCTTCCCTGGTACTGACAAAGAGAAGCAAGATGCCATTAACCTGCTGAAAGGATACAGTAATGTACTTACAAACGACGAAGAAAATCTTGTGCCGCTAAAGGACTCCAAAGACGAGCTCCAAAAAGTAGAGCCTTCCAGAGGAATTCCGCCAAACCAGATAGAAGAAACAAAAAGGCACCTACACGAACCTTTGGACAAGGGAATCATTTGTGCAGGTCTTGGCAGTTATGCTGTCCCTATTGTGCTGGTGGTGAAAATTATTCTGGAGTCCTACGCACGTGTGCTGGATACCGAAAGATAATTCTAAACGTGTAAAATGATGCATACGTCCTGTCGAGTACTGCGGAAACATGACTTGACATCAGCATGTAACCTGGTGGAGGGCCATGAGCACGATTGGCACAAAAGACAGCCTTTCCATTTCCACTTGGGCTACATGAAAGAAACAGATTACCCTTAGATGTCTCTGAAGTACCAGCCACTTGTGAGGTGCTTATGTAAATAATTTCAGGGAAGGCATCCAGAGCACAACCTTCATACACCTTAACCATGTTACTGTTTCGGTGCACGTGTGCAAGAAAGTCTGAGTACATTGGAATCTGTGGTGGTGAAACTGAGGGCAGCTGGACTTAACGTTAAGACCAAAAAGTGGCCATTAGGAAGTAAAGCACCTGTCATCTTAGCTGCTGAAGGGTCGACTGATCCAGAGAAGATAGCAGACGTCACCAACTTGTCAATACCCAAGACTGTAAGGTAGCTGAGAGGTCTCCCGGGTTTCACCAGCTATTACCGACGCTTCATATACGACTTCTCGAAGATAGAAGCATCCCTTCATAAATTGTCACCACGCTGAAATCAAGAATGCAATGGAGAACGTCGCTCCAAAATTCCCACGTCTGACTGGAGTCAAGAATGCAGTTAAGCTTCGCTGATTTCAAGCTGCTAATTACAAGTGCACCAGTACTGTTGTCGCGAAACTCTAAGGAGATGGATCCAGAAGCTAGATCGACACTTAAACCGACGCTTATAGAGAACTGAAAACTAACTTATAAACCGACTAAAAATACTTTTCTTTATCACACTTAATGTTTACGACTTTATACAAAAAATAAAATGTTACAAGTGAGTATACGGTTTATAATAAACACAACTGTATAGCAACATAGGATTCAAATAACGAGAATACCTCTAGTTGTAAGGCCATATGAAAATTTACGTCTTAGTAAAACTGCCCCGACTTACAATAATATCACATCAACACGTTAATCACTATGTGGCCTATGCCAACTAATAACTTGCTATAACATCAAATAAACGAATAAACGTCAAACTAGTGAATTGCAGAACAAATCTGTTAACATCTTGATAGTAATAAGCTATAACGCAATTAATTATTTTAGCAATGACTTATGTATTTAAATTGAAGAGATTCCTGTTCATCTGTACTACAGTCCGCCAATAATCACAGTTATGTTACTAGGATCTGCTATTTGTTGACACCATGCCTGTGTGCATAGCTTAATTGGTTTTACGTCAATAACGCCTAATCACAGCTTCCATTGTTTAACTAATTGAACTCCATTGTGGGCCCAGGATCTTTAAACCTAAGTTACTTTGTAAACAAGTAGTCTTACTCAGTTTATCTTCCACGGTAGATGCAGTTCTACTTTATATTCTTTATATCTATCACAAATCTATGCAAAATATCACATTTTACAAACGTAAATACAGAGAAGCTATCATGAAAGAAGGGGTCTATATCATGACAGACATTAACTAGCACCAAGAGATCGTCGTCGAGTTTAACTTTACAATACCTTAAACAGAGCTTAAAGCTGGAAGGTCAGAAACGAAAAGAGAAACGGAAGTCGAGTTTATCCGATGATAATGCCCCGGTCGTGAAGCATGAGGAAAAATCGATTTGGTAGGAATAACATGCCAGCATCTCGAGGGCGTTTTAAATCGAATCGTGTATATAATGTAGATCGCTCATCAGTAAATTGCTATAATTGCGGAAAACTTGGCCATATTTTTCGTTTCTGTAAGAATAAGTCGAGTTCAGCCACAGATGCAGTCGAAGATAGAGTGAAATCGAACGCATTTTTACAACCACAATGCTAATAACAGAAGAAAATAAATCTAATGATGCTGGGTTTATAGATTCAAGAGCCTCTCAGCATATGTGGACCAAATGAGAATATATCTCTAGTTATGACGAGTTGGAAACCCCAGAGAAAATTCAATCAGCCAACAATGATATTGTGTTAGGAATAGGCATCGGGAATATAAAATGGTATTATACAGTTTTGGATTCGTGTACATTAATTAGGAATGTTGTATCAGTATCAAGTTAAGGTGAGAACTTAGTTTCGGTAAGACGCATTGCAAAGGCCCGACACTCAGTTAAGTTCATAGATGATCGCTGCTCTATTTTCAAGAAAAATTCTCCTAAGCCTATTACTACAGGTAAGATAAGGGGGCAGAGTAACCTTTACGAGTTGAGTGGTCATGTTGTTGTGAAAGAAGAATGTGCATGTTCTGCAGAGAAAACGGAAGACATTGGTGTTTGGGATATGCGTTTAGGTCATGTTTCGACAAGCACTTAGAATAAGATGGTAAACGAAGAGATGCTGGTAGGTCAGAGCCTACGCACGAGTAAAGTTTCAGGTATTTGTGAAGGTTGTATGTTTGGTAAGCAGGCAAGACAGCCATTTCCAAAAGAGTCCGAGTCGCGAGCTACAGACGTTTTGGAAATAATTCATTCGGATGTATACAGAATGTATCGTTAGGTGAATATCGTTACTTTGTAAGGTTTAAGGGTGATTTTTTCCGTTATACATTTTTTTATTTTTAGAGAAGAATTAAGTCGTGAAGTATTTTAAAGAGTTTGTTGAGATGGCTGAGAGACATACTGACAAGAAAGTAAAACTCTTAAGATCAGATAATGGGACAGAGTATCTCAACAGGGAAATGGATGCTTATATTAGGAGTAAAGGGATTTGTTGCAAGTTGACAGTGAGCTACTTACCACAGAGAAATGACGTTTCAGATAGAAAAAAAACGAAACATGTTACACTTCGCTGGCTTCTTGTATGCATTTTGGGTAGAGGCCGTTAGTAACGCAGTTTATTGCTTGGATTCAATACTAACTAGTTCTGTTGAAGGGGAAGTTCTCTATGAGGCGCTTTTTGTCGCAAGCTGAGTATTAGGCATTTAAGAGTATCTGGATGTGATTGTTATTCATGTGCCGAAAGAAAAGTGGAGGGCATGGGACTTGAAGAGCTATTTGCCTCGGTTAAAGTTATGAGAAGGAAGGATATCGTATATTCAACCCTCGAACAAATAAAGTCATTGTGAGTCGAGACGTTAACTTTGTCGCAAATAAATTCAGTGGGCGTGTAAGTCATGATAATGATTTCGTTTAAGTTCAGTATGAGATTTCGTCGGAGGATGGAGAAGATGAAAAAATCAGGAAACCTATAAAGAAGTGAAAGAAAATGCATTAGAAAGTCCGAGACGAGTCTGAAGAAGAATTGCCAGCCGTTAGGCGTTCAAATCGTAATGTAGAGTCACCAGAAAGATATGGAGAGTGGAGAGGAAACGAAGTTATACGTCATATACTACTGGCAGAGACGAAGATCGGAGAGGAGCCTAAGACGTACAATGAAGCTACAGAAAGTAAAGAAAGTGAACAGCAGAAGAGTGCTATGGAGAGCGAGTTGGGATCTTTACAACAGAACAAAACGTGGTTATTAGTTACATTACCCGAAGGTAGTAACCATGACAGATTAAGAGAACAACTGCTCAGAGAGAGATGTCGGTGGTCTGTGATGACAGAAGATATGAAAAAATAGCAGAGTAAATAAATTAATCAAATCTACACGCCTGACGTTTTACATTGAAAGGTACGTTTTGTATATTCTGTATTATTCGAGCTTGTCCGTTCTTTTCCATAATCCTTAATAAGTACATCTCCAGCATATGCATACCTTCAATCACAAACCACATCCTCTACAAATCGAGTAACAACTTCATTTTCAAGTAAACCTTCGCAGGATCGATAAGGGATGCCACCGGAGAGGTCCTACTGCTTACTGCAGGCAGGAATGAAAGACTGCTCATGAAAAATGGGGCCTAAATTCCACCCTGTGAACCCAGTATGAGATGTCGTCCTTTCTGCCTTGGCTAATCTACTTACTATTTGTGCAAACGTCCCTCTTTTCCCTTCTTCAGCTAATCAACTTAAAATATTCACCCAAAACTGAAACCTGAAGTAAAAATTGAGTCTTGACTAATATCCGTTATCAGACTTAGATTGATCACTGGATTTCACTTAGTTATGCACGCTCTATCTTGATATTTGTTTCTAACGTATGCCTGAATGAAAGAAACACAACTATGAAACCTTCGAGGGTCGCA
>JAAAKL020014207.1:0-12056 GCA_010016065.2 Carybdea cf. marsupialis auct. non (Linnaeus, 1758) | reverse complement strand
CACAGTTTTTGACCATAACGACGGGGGCAGCAAGATTTTATAGGAGTGAAACTGTCACAACAAGAACACAAACATAGTCAACATATTAACAAATACAAACCAAACCAGAGCAAAGAAAGAAAAGGAAGGGGAAAGTAAATAAATAAATAAATAAACAAATAAATAAATAAATAAACAAATAAATAAATAAATAAATAAAAAGAAAGACCAAGAAAAAAACAACAAACTAACTTTAATGAATAAAAGTCGAGTTTGCTGGATTGGACCAATCCTTGTTTCTCCAGCAGAATATGTAATACGAAGAGCACAAGGCCACTTCAGTAAGTTTGCTGAGGAGCTTTTTACTGTCAATAATAATAATAGTAATAATAATTTATTTAAAACTTCAATGCCATATATTTTTTTATTCTACTGATGACATTAATAATAATAATAATAATAATAATAATAATAATAAAAATTATAATAATAATAATAATAATAACAGATAGGTTATTTGCGACTACAATACTGGCGAGGTATCTGGAATACAGCACTGACGAAAAAAAATATTATCGAATATGTTTGATATGAATGTGGTGGGAAACATGCGTCATATGACATCCTGACATATTTACATCACATACCTACCGCCAATTTATGTCTGCTTCAAAAACCATATTCTATACAACATTCCGAATGCATGACTTCAGTAAGAACAGATGGTAACAAAGTATAATGAATATTGAACTTGTGGAAGTCGCTTACGAAAGTAAACTCACTCATACGGACTACGGTGTATCCTTCACTTACTAAAACATACGAGAACGACAAACAAACGAGTTGCATGTCGCGCATTAATTTTGAAACGAACCCTATGAAGCATGTTAAATTATTCCTAAGGTTTCTTCAATATAATAAGACGATATAATTCTGTTATGTCGGCTCATTTCTAGTCACACCCATAAATACTAATCGAATAGTAATGAGAGTTTTAAGCTCGTGTATTTTGCAATAACAACAGTACATGTTTTCTTTAGACGATATTCTAAAAAAAAAGACTTAATTGCTGGGTTATCACAAAAAACAACTCGATTAAATTGTAATTCAGCAATATGAAATAATAGCTTCCAATTATAGTTTTACTACAATGTAAAAACACGGTTGCCCGCGTCAATTAGTCGACCTGTTATTGAAACGGGAACAGAAGTTCATTAAACATCGTCGGCAGCTGTAAACTAACACACGGAGGAACAGCTTACCATAAGTACATAGCATGATATCTTGATTATGCAGAGCATAGGTGCTCCTTGTTAGCAGCTGCTCATTAACGTTCTTTCGATCAATATGCAAAGGGAACTCCCCGTGTATTGCCCACTTTCTCTTTCACTCCACCTAAACTTAAAAGTTTCCACTAGGAACAAGCAAGTTACTGCTGACTTTGTGACGCATTGTACAATGAAGAAATAAACACCTGTCTGATAATAAGTAACTTCATAAACAATGACCAAACTAGTCGACCTCAACCACGTGGTGAATGACGTATAAGATTGCCCCTGTATGGGGTTCGGGTACTTACTTTCTAATGCTGCCGTAGAAAATCACCTCGAAGTATACGAACGAATTTACAGCCACGAAAGTGAATTCAATACATTTATGAAGATAATAGTACGATTTCCGAAAAGACTATCACGCCTCCTGCTTTCAAGTTACCCAATTGGTAAAGAGAACACTAGTCCAGCGAAAATTAACCTCTTAAGGCAAGGACCTAAACGAAAATTTGAAACAAAGAGCGTAGAGTGAATTCAAACCTCTCACCTAAGAGTTTACTGTGTTTATTAACTTCCCAATGCCGTCCATTGTGTCAAAAATTAACTAAATTGATAGGGTATAAAATCGATATCACACATCATACGGTGGCAAGAGAAATTACGCTCCACCATCACTTTATTTTAGTCAATTCCGCTAAAAGTTCCTCCTTCATACAAATTGGGTAAAATAATTTTTCAAATCATTTTCCTGTGTGCGAATAAACGTATTTACCCCCATTAGGGCGCCAAAGATATTTTCGTTCTTTCCAATGAACACAAATTAAGCGGAAATAAAGGTATGCCGAGTATAATGGGTTTAGATCAGCGGGACGCCGAAATAGAGGGGGTGTCCAATTAAAGGGAGGGCGAAATAGTACAGTTTCCAAGGGAGAAGTTGCATCGTATTTGAAGTTGAAAAAGACTAACCTTCACACGGACATAAAGCGCAAAGAAATTCAACCCGATCAGAACTTTGTATGTATGATAGGGGGAGCCTTTGCCTAAGGCTGTATTACTTTGACTGCCCTAGTTTTCCAAAGTTCCCTATCACTAAACGCAGCTGCATGTAAGTTCAAGCTAGTGTAACAATAAAGATGAAAAGAAATATTTCGTGACATGATACTGCAAACTGTTTTAAAAATTCATGCAGGGCAAAAACGCAAGTCAACCTACGTGCCTAGCCAACAATTGTACACGTAAATTAAAATGCAAATAAACGCCCGTTTAAATATTGAGAATCAATTGACTGACATAGCATTATATACCTTGTCACTTCAATAACTCGTCAGAGTCAAGTGTTGACGTACTGTTAATTTTCATGTTCAAATACTTAACGTCAAAATCTGATTACTTAAAAGCTACTTCAAAGAGTAAAATAAACTTATTCTTACTCTGATATGTGAAAGAAAAGCTCCTTAGTTTCACCATCTGGTTTTACAAATCCATGGCCTTTATTTCTGCAGAAATGAGTGACGCTGCCACTTTGAACTGGACTGTCGGCTGCAATTCTAGACCTATGTAAATAGAAAGGGCACATCTATATGTTAACACAATTTTGTTAAACGGAATAAACAGACCCTTGATATCTTTACCATATCAAGAATTAAAACCAACATGGGTGCAGATCGCTGTAAGAATTTTTTTTTGGGGGGGGGGAGGACCAAACTAGTCTTTTTTGATGAATTTGACTTTTCTGGCCCCAAATATGGGGGGATAAAGTAGATGTTGTCTCTCTATCCTGAAAAGTGAGGGGAATAGCCCCTTGCGTCCCCCAGAATCAACGCTCATGAAACAAATATCTTTAATATTTTCAGTAACCAATGACTAGGTCACCATTTCACGAAATCATATAAAACTTCCCAAATACAATAAACAAACAAAAAAGCATAACAATACTAAAACTAAAAACTACCAAACTAAAAATACAATGATTTTTAACTATAAAACATAATACATTTCATCGGGTAATAACGCCACGTAAAACCACCACTTTGCAGCAGATTTCTTTTTCAAAACCCACTGATTCATTCCGCAGATGCCTAAATGTTGTGGGGGTATTTTTGTTTTGGGGGGGGGGGGGGGGGGTTCCTTCCTAGTTCAGAATCGTATAAAAATATTGCCGTACCGAAACCGTACCGTACCGAAACCGTAAAGACACGAGAGATAAATGAGAAGGAACAGATCTACCCTGAGAGAAAGTAACGCACCCTAGATTTGAAAACGTTTAAGATTATGCAAAGAAAAAGGCGGTTGCGGGCGGATAAATTCACGCCCTGGCTGTTCGAGGAAAGAAACTACACCCATGGAAAGATTTACCACCATACATCACAGGACAACGAAGGCAAAAAGTTGAAGACGTTGAGAGATACTTGTAATGCGGCATACAACAAATCGAACTGGTACAAGTGAAGAGAGTTAATCATATGATCACAGTAGCATCTAAGAGTCACCGTGGTTAAGGAGTCGGACTCAAATGCCCGGGGTCGTTGGTTCGAATCCCGCCTAGCCCGATAAAAAGACAATCGGTAGGGGAAGGCAACGGAAGACCACCCTTGGAAATGTGCTCTCTCCCCAGGACATTGCTCACTCTGGCTGGGCGATAGGCTACGCTCATAATAGAGTATGGCACAAAAAACAAAACAAAACAAAAACTAGAAAAGACCAAACAAATCACACAAATGTCCCGAAGGTTGAAGAATACGAGCAATGATTAGGCAAACAAAGTTACTGACATTCCGAACAAGTTTGAAGGGATACCAGAGTCGCGGAATTTAACACATTCCCAACAGGCCATTAACATAAGATCACTGAGTACTCCAGACTGTGCTTCGAACATCGACACCAGCCCTCTACAATAGAGTCGCGGCATATTGCCTGTGTAGACTAGGAGCGCCCACAATCAGACTGACAGCGGGAGCTCTGAGGCCAACACCAATTCAGTGGCTGCAAGTCATGAGTGCAACAGCGCTCCCCTTACTTGAGAAGAGAGAAGACTTGTGTCTGAAGACTTTCAGAACCATGGACGATTTCCTACCACTGACAAAGATCGTGAACGACGCCCGATGTACAGCGAGACTAAAATCTAGAAAACCATTTTATTGATCGAAGATTGAAGGTTACAACATGAAATACGCCTGGAAAAGAGAGTGGCGGACCAGCATATCGAAAACACATGAAACTAAGATTTACGACGCAAAAAGAAAATACCAGCCCTCGTCATTTCCTAATTTTTTCTACGGCAACTTTTTGCCGCCGATTTTTCAACTTTCCGCGGCAGTTCGACGGCAAAAATACAAACTTTCATAGGAGTCATTGTTACCGCCAGAATCGCAAATTACATACTGGGCACGGAAAAATCAAAGCAAGATTATAATTTCTGAACGAGTTGATGATAAAGCAAAAAACACGAATGGTTCTTATCTTTCTGCGCGTCGAAAGAATAAATCTGTGATCAAAGCGCATCGAAATAAGCAAAAGAAGCAAATAATCGTTTGAAATTGGCAATATGCGTTGTCGAGTGCTTCGATCGTGACAGCAGAAATCAAGAGATGCATTAAAATTTTTTGCTCTTTGTTCAAGTAACTTACTAATGTTTTTGAAAAGTCTTAAATTTTGAAAAGACTTTTGTGCGTCATATTGCATATTATGACGTTCAGGGGCATGATAGGCGCATTGCGTCTTGTGGTCGTTCAACCGCACTTGTTTGTTGTAACTCCATCGCTCGTTTTGTTTTGTTTGTAGCTGTAAATCGGTAAATTTTCGTGGGTGTCCTGACTGTTGCTGTAACTTTCAGGACAAAGGAAAAACAAAGTAAAAACAACTTTCGAAAATGCATCATAACATTTGTTGTGCTGGACGCACTGTTGTTTCATAATAGAATGATATAAACCAAAGAAGAAAAGAACCCCTGTTCACCCATTTAAACACTTCACGTCGTTTAACAACTTCAGAGGCCAATTTTTCCGTAAAAGAGCTGCTCCTAGACAGCAATTGCGAGGGCTAAAATAAAGGACCAATGCAAACAGGCTTAGATTGCGCCATGGAAGAACCGCTGCCAATATGCATTGGTAGCAGTTGTGGCATAATCTCATATGCCCCGGTGCCTGAGAGAACTTCATGACACAGACCACCTGGTGATTCACTGCCCCAGCATACAGTTGGACTAAAAGGACTTGTACAGAGATCGAGTATCGCATAGGCAATATTCTGTTGGCACATAATATTCAAACCAATAGAATGCTTCATACCACATGATACCCAGAACCAACTTTCCAACAAGTAGGCTTATCATACAATGGGTAGAAGGAGCCCAAACGATATTTGGGAGTAAAAAGAAACCAAGCAGGAATCGAACCTCTGAGCATCATAACCCATTGATCATGAGACAGCTGCTTTAATTCCTATGCCAAAGTTATATTAACCATATCTATAACCAGAAAGCTTAAGAAACAAACCATCATACCGCACTTTACCAAATGCGTGTGAAACATCAAGAGCTATCGATCGCTCTTCTCCAAACTTATCTAAAAACTTATATAGTCTCTGATTTAAGTCAGAAGTTCATCAGTTGTGAGAGAGCCTACACAACTAAACTGAACATCGTGAAAAAATCCCAGGTTCTGCATGAACTCCACTAGTTTGTTGTTTTCGTCGTTCAAAGACCTTACTGATGACAAAAGAAGACATATATTGTCCATATTTGGCAATATCAGATAGACCACTTACATCCTTACAAACAGAAGCATTAGGAATTTTCCAGAAAGAAAGAAAACATGTCTGGAATACACAATAACGGAAAGACCTCTGAGGCAGTCTCTTACGTTCACTGTTGGAATTGAATACTTGCCAGTACTTAGCAGTTGATCAAGGCCATTAACAATTTTCTAGCCGTCTTGGATTAAAGACGACTGGACAGTTTGGTGAATTAAAAACCCACAAAACGTGGACCATTCGCTGTCACGAACTACCAGGAGCCGATATGTGACACCAGGTTCCCTTTTCCCAAACATATCAGGTAACATATAGCGTGCTGCTTCCCCTTCGAGTTTTTAATGTGCGTTTTCAACCCAAAACTTTGAGATTATACTGTAATGATACAATTGCAGTTTGCTATTGGGGTACGAGCATGTTCAATATCGTATTCAGGACACTTATCATATCTTGGGTATGGATCTTTGAACATAATGAGGTTTTCCACACTCTCACACAACAAGAGGCATCGTACATAAGATATCAACTAAAATTATGATACAAACAAAGGGCTTCGAGTATGACAGTTTGAAAAATGTCGACATTATCCCTTGTCTCTCCCTTCATTTCGTCCCAATGGGCTTTAATACATCAATTGTCACAGTTATGGAGTCGATGTCTGTCTGTTGTCTAATTCACCCTCTATTTAAACTCACATCGCCCGACCTCGGCCACAATAAGAGACGGCCGCATTCTATAACGTGATACAAAGCGTGACAGTTGATCTTGCTTAGCCTTCAGACAATAAGAATCAGGACTGATCTTACAAGATAACGGAAGTTCGATGGAGGTGCCCTTTGCTTTACAGTTGCGCAGCTTTCAACGGCTTACGATTGTGTACAGATTCAACCTATCGCCCAATTGGATTACGAGCAACGTACCAAAGTTTGTCTTAGATGGGTACACGGTAACGTAACAACCTCACTCTGTGTAAGATCTGGTATGGCAACAGCCATATCTCGCCATAGAATCAGGTTGTCATACACTACAAGGTATCTATACGCTCAACACCAATTGCTCTATTGTGTATACACTTCCATGCACGGCTGCTTAGTACCAAGCCTTATTCTCTTAATTTGGGTTGAAGTTTCCTCTTTATTAGAGCCACAACACTACAGAACAATAGCATTAGACGGTACAGGGGAGCACAAACAGAGGGATCATCGAGCGCAGTTACACCTGGTGAACAAAACTGAAAAAGATCAAGGGTTGACTTTAACCGTTTCTACTTGTGATCTAACGCACGCGCACGATTACAAATTGTGATCACCGGCCTCAACAGAGGCCCTGATCGATAATTTCAAATAGCTCTCAATTCACATATTGCTGATTATCAGTCTCAGATGAGCAGTGGGGATCCATATTGAAACTGATCTTAAGAAAGAGAAAAACCAAAAAACAGACTTACTCATAAATAAAGGGTAGCTCAAAGTGGCCCTCATGCGATTGGAGAAGCTCCACAACCTATCGGCGCCATCTTGATTTAACCCCTTGGTGAACTCGGGTGCACTAAGACATTATGTTTAATTACTCGGTGGAGATTCCCTACTCTTTTTATTATTTTATGCCTGTTTTATTACTAGAACTCGACGGGAAATTGATCGCTTTTACGTATAACTTACGTCTAAAGTGTCACTGCCAATAAAATTGCTTCAACAACTTGACATGTCGGCAGATTCTTTCCATTCAAGGGTGCATATTTCGATTATGTCTGTAAAAATATTTACCACATCTTGAAATACTTCGACAGTTTGTGCACTCCATTTCACTCGAAAGGAAGTCCCTAGTTTCGACCAATACTTCAAGGTGCTACGGAAACGAATATTCCAATTTTACAAAACTACGGGAATCGCGGGGGCTGGCTTTAAAATTATAACATAAATTTGTTTGCTGCCCAGGAAACATGAGTTTTAGAACGTAAAAGCGACTTCTGAATAGCAGAGGAATCTCGACTGAGTACTGAGACTTGGTTCTACAGTCACAAACTTGTATCTAAAACAAATTAGTACTACCGAGTACAAAACTGATAAAGTCATAAACTCTTTCCTCGAAGGAAACCAACTTTTTTGCTTAATCGTAGTGCTAACCAATTTTCAAATACAAACACATAAAATATCGCCTTCATGACTATTTTCAACTTTGAGTAATTACTGTTTAAATGTGAACAAGGTTGTAATGAAATAGTGCTCATTTTACTGAAGTCATAAAATCAAAAACCGGGTCCAAATGACAAGATTTCAATGGGAATAATGAAAAAGGTGTATTTTGATGTTTGTTAAAAGTATTTTCTCAGACATAAAATCGTTATTTTTATCTACAAGAAGAATATAGTGAGTGCACAGTTTTAGTCGAACTTGTGGTTTTATAACAGGATGACGTAACAGTATGAGTAGCACAGAGATGCTCTATCAAACCTAATCGATATAAAACAAGAACTCTGAAGAAGGCCAGCTTGACTAGCTGAAATATAAGTTTATAAGTATAAAATACATTAAAGTGTTCCTGTGCCGTTCTAGACTGATTCTTGTTTTATATCGATTATATTTTAACGTCAGTCTTTGCATCTCTTTGGTCCGGAACTGTATCAGGCATGGCTTAGTCGTTTTGGGTCCTTTCCGTTCTATTCATCTATCAAACCTACCAGTTTCTCGGGGCAGCAGCCTCCTTACGACTAAATCGTGTCAAATAAGACGGTGGATAAAATAACCAGTTGGGCCAATCTGATCTTATCACTGTCAGAGTATTTCAAGATCTCAAAGTTACGTCAAGATGGTCAGTGAGTTCATCCTACTTTCAAAAAAATCTGCGAGTACTCCCATTGCTGGGTTTTCTAGTTATTCTAAGAGGACGCACATTATCGAAATGGTTTTCTACTAGCAAAAATAGTTCAACTATATTCTTTAGCAATGAGCTGTGATCGACCGAGTAACGTGTGGTAAGTGGTGGGTCTGGTTACCGCACCAGAAGTGCGGTAATGTATTGGTCATTTTCAGGGCTTGTGATGCTAATATTGCTAAAACAAACAGCCATCAACATAAACGAAGGTATCGAAAACAGAGAGTGTCGGTCGAAGGCAGACCAATCTCATTCGAACTTACGTCCTTGACTCATTTAAATGGGAAGATCGCTCGATTTAAATTAGGACTTATTTCCTTATTCCAACTTGAAGAATTGTTCAGCAGAACGATTTTATGAACTCTATACAATGCAAAAACTAAAAAGTATACGTCGACCAAATGCTAGTGAAATTTTAACCGCTGTCAATATTTGAATTCTTCAATTATAGTAAAGCTCACTTTTGCATAATTTTCAATAAACACAGTAAGTTAAAAGCAAGTAATTAATTCAACATTGAGAATCAGATGGCTGTGAGTTTGCGAGCCAGCTAATGAGGTATGATACGTAAACAAACAAGTCTGGTTATTTATAATCGTAAATTGAACCTCTATTAGTCAACGCAACACCTGTTTATTGTCTTCATGAGGCAAAGAGGGACGCAAGCATCCTGCCAGTGATTACATGGAACTAAATATGCAATCTTTGATAAGTGATAAATTTCTCTAAAATCCAATACTGACAGATAATAATAACAACCCGCAGAGATTCAAAGTTTGGGCGTATTTGTGGTGTGGCAACAAGCAAAGCCAGATGCAAAGTCGAATAACACGAGATCATTTCCCCACTAAATAGGGCGACAATAGCCAAAAGAGTACGTTTTGATGAGATTTCCTCTTTTTATGAGTACTCCTCAATAAACCAATATTCAGTTTTTAACCGCAAGATGTATTTATCCTTTAGATGAATCAGATGGATTGAATCAAGTCTTAAATCAGAGTTTAGATGCTGTCGGGATTAGTTAACTGACCTTCGAACACTGGCTATAAACCAGCTTACTTCAGAAAGTCAAAATTCATATCAAAACACGGTTTCATGATGAATTGATCTATGATCTGCTAAAAACAGCAGCCGAACTTGTAGTCATGGAATGCATAGGTCGAAATAAGTCATACGGCGAGGGAATTTTATTTTGAAAGGCCATAACAAAAATAAAAATGCTCAATACTGAGTAGCAGGTTAAAAAAAATTCTCTTTGTTTGTAATATGAGATCATATCACGAGCCTAAATTCTTCCTAACGTCTCTCGAATATAAGGAAATAAGAGCAGTTTCTTCTCACGTTAGTTTACAAGACAAAATAAATGTACCGTAGCTCATCTGACACAGCAATTTTACAAGAAAACGCAATGTGCCTAGTATCCTTACAGAGGAAATTCTTACGAGACCAAGAGTGGCATTTTTCACAGGGTACACTTGATAAGCGCTGAGAAGTACAGCAAGAAGATGAAATTTTGACTCCTCATTGAATAGTACCGCGTTGTTGTAACGCACTCTGGTACATAAGGTACTTTTCTCTGAATAAAAAAACACCTGCAGTAAATTTACAGTAAAACCCTCAAAATTCTAGTTTTAAATAGCAAAGATGACTCACGTCCGGATATTTATATATTAACGCTGTGCAAGTAGGAACGTACTCAACGCCTTGTAAGGCAGGATATTTCATAACAGATAGAAAACATAAAACTCTTCAAGAACACGAATGATCAAACATGTTTATGCTTTCCTTTATCTCAATCGATACAATGTCCTTTTTGGTCGAGTTACAAAATGTCATTAATCGTTGATATGCCATAATAAAGCGAGGCTCCATTCATTTGAGTATCATAGCTGTGAGAGAGAACAAAGTCAATCCCCCGAGGCCAAACTCAACCAAAAGTTTTTTACTTAATTGAATAAAACGTACGGATACTTCCTCCAGCAGATCTCCCTCACAATTTGAAAATATATGTCACAATCAATCATTCTAACTTTTTATGGTATGTCTTGTATTTGGATGACATTTTACATAATTTCAAATACGATCTATCTATCTAGATTCATCTAGATTGTTTGCCTAAAATGTGTCTATTTACATACGTTTTAAGCAACCATAAAACACAATGGCCACTGACTTAGAATCTTCAGTATTAGTTCTGATACTCATCTTGGGCACTGATTACATTTTACCTTGCATACTGTTGTACATTCTATGAACAACAGACAGAAGATCCTATACTGTTTCCCAATGGACATATTAAACTCATTTTTTCTAGGAAATATCAAAGATGTGTAGTTGACGCTCTATTAGCAACCACTAGAACGTATTTCTGTATCCTCTTTAACAAATGTGGAGTAAACATATTTTCAATAACAAAGATGTTGTTGTCAAAATGGGTGTTGATTAATGAAGTGGCAAGTTTAAACATTACTCAGAAATAGTGCTTTGGTCCTGATCAGAAATACATGCATGCAAAATACAATATGATACTGCAGTTGTTTTAGACGTAGGGTCAGAGCATATATGGTATTCTTCTTTTAGCAATTATGATAATAATCACCAAGACAACATTTATCATCAGCCATAAATTAAGCTGTTCCAAATTTGCTAGCTGCAGTCTCCCTTCCTTACATTGTGTTCAGTCTTTCTGGTCAGAGTTACAAATTAAACTGCCTTGTGTCAGCAGAAACAAGGCACAAATCCTTGCCACCTTTTTCTGATACAAAAAAATTAAGTGGGCTATTTCTATAACCGCTTCATGGAAGACAAAGTTCATGTTATTTCGTTCTATTCAAGAACACTTCAAGATAATCCTAATGAGCCATATCAAAATTCCCCTATTGCCTTGGGTGCTAAAAAATAAAGCCAATGATTGAGGCACCACGGTCTAGTGGTTAAGGAATCCGACTAACGTGACAGAGGTTGTGGGTTTGAATTATGCCTAGCCTGACACAAAGACTACCAGTTGGAAAAGACAATGGGAGCCCACCCCTGTAAATGTGCTCACTCTGACTGGGCAATAGGCTGTACTGGAAATCCAGTATGTCACCAGAAGAAAAGGGAAAAAGCTCCTGTAACAAAATTTGATCCTTTGGCATTCAAGAATAACAGTGTTTGCAATACATACCTACCTTGCATATCCCT
>JAAAKL020014206.1:0-12057 GCA_010016065.2 Carybdea cf. marsupialis auct. non (Linnaeus, 1758) | reverse complement strand
CCCCCACGACGTACGTGCGCTTACTCTCGACCTGCCCCCCCCCCCTCCCATAGTCTTTCTCTTTGTAAGATCCTGATATTGACACTGTTCTTGGCCGATTTTTGAATGAGGGGGCATATTATGGTACATACAAATATATATTTACATTTCTACAAGATTTGAGTCTCATAAAAATCAACAAAGGATGGTTTTGATCCAGACCATTCCCTATGTGATAAATAATGGTATGAGTCCCCTTTGACATTTTCTGATTGCTAAATCATGAGTAAACGAAGGAAACCCTTAAACACATACCAAACAACCATACAATTGAAATGCGTACACATATATATATATATATAACTAAGAAAGGAAGTTCATTATTGCAGTGGCCTTGGCCCCCTGTCCCCCTTATGGATACGCCTAGGTCTATTTAGCAATCATTTTCTCTCAGACAAGGGACTTTCCACTATATTCTAGGGTTTCACTGTATCAAAAAATAATGTAGGAATGCAGCCAAGACTCAACCGTGTTAGTTAAGCTTCTGTACGCTATGATTGCCTTGCTTCTTTTCTATCAGTTTTAATGATGTATCACTATAGCTTTGATTTTGTTTTTATTGTACATATCGATGCTAAGTTAATTCTGGCATTGATTTTTTTGTACCGTATCATTCAATAATTTGGTATTTTAATACAGTTTTAGAAATTATCTTGAACAGGGTTACATGGTTTAAATCGAATAATATTTTTCAAATCACCAATTATAAATAATAAATTCCATTTTGAATTAAATTGTCAAAATACATTTTTCGTGATTATAATCTCCACACTTGTAAATTAAACTATGTTAAGTCATAACACAGTTGTAAAACTGAACAAAGTGAGCTCCTGGTACTACGTATATACATATGTATACTTGAATTACTTCTGAATCACTATAAACCATGATAATCATATTAAATTTGCGTTATACGTAAAAGCCACAGAAGAATGACTGATGTAACATAACTAACCTTCTATCTATACTTAAAAATTATATATCCAAGTTTGAATCCTAATAAGAATCAGTATGAATTGCTAATTTTCTTTGCAATAAGTGTGCTGAAGCCTATATTTTCAGAATATTTGTGTGCGACATGCATATTCTATTCAATTCTTATACTTAACTTAAAATTTTCTATGAGCTTTTATTGCAATATGGTGCCTCTTGAATAGCAGGGACATCCATGGTATCCTCTTTCCAATTTTAAGTTTGATCCTTGTAAATGTTTTTTGTATTTATTATGACGCTCATGAGTGCCCAATATCAAGTACATGGTAAATTACCCCCCAAGTACAAACATTCTCATGTGCCCTGTGCCATCGGGTCTCTCAAAATACGTTGTTACATTTGAAGGACCTTTGGAGCCTCCCCTGCAATAAGTCACGATCTTTCATCCACGGTGGAAGTTGGGCTGCTGAAACGTGTCTGTATTGGAGTTTTGTCTTGGTGAAATGTAGTAAAAATAATTCCGTTAGCAAATTTTGCGTTTTTCATATGTAAAATACGGTGAGCAAAACAATAGCCATTGACATAGTATGTTAAAAAATGTATTAGTACGTAACGTTACATCGTCAGTGTAACAATGCCTTTAAATCGCTATCTTAACCGCAGCATAAGTGTACTTTCGCGTACCATGTTTGCCAATTCAACATTCCTTAGATGTTTTAGTTAAGGATAATTTCATCCGTTTCTCTGTGCATAGATAGTTAATTAGTCGAAGACTAGATTTGCTACGTTGTTGCGATCCCTTCTTAGATTTAATTGACTATACTCCAGTCGTCGCCACCGGGATACTGTGATCCTTTTTTAAACATACGGTTTTTCAGTAATCGATACAAACAGCCAGCAGCAACTTGTGTCGTGTCCTCCTGTCCAAGCTTTTCCACCGCCCTTGCATCCTGTATCCAGCAAGAATATCTCTCCACTCCCTGTTGTCACAGTTCCAAAAGTAGTGGGTTTGCTATAGACGTTTGATCACTCATCTAGTCAAAGGGAAACTGCCTTCTCTTTTAAATCTATCCCCACAGATTTGGTGCTCTCCTTTTCATGATTTGTTTAATAGTTAATTTGAAAAATCTTTTCATGAAGGAGGTTAAATTAATGGCCGTGGCATTTCTATAAGTTTGATAAATTCTTGATGATATGCAATACGAAATGGAGAAGTTGTAGCAAATATAAAGGTTGGCACTTGTTCATATATCAGCTTCATTTAATGTGTTGATGTTTTAACTATGAATGGTTTGAAACTACTTCTTGCTTTCTTAAAAAAAGTTCCGTATTCTTCCTTTGACTTTGTAAATAAAGTAGATTGGCCTTTGCAAGAAATAACACTCTTTACCCTTGTGCATGTCCTCTCTTTGAGGAAGTGCTACTCGGTGGTGCATGTACAGGAGAAATTGTCTAGAAGTTAAAAAGAGGAGGAAGAGTTAAATGAGTTTTTATGGTTAAGTAATTGCAGCGTTAAGGAAGATAAAAACTCGTTTTACTTCGCATACGCTCCTTTTGTACGGAGAAACACCATGATCTGTTCAGTGTTCCCCTAGCCTCTCGTTATCCAAACAAAAAAAGAAAAAGGAGAAAGGGAAAGAAGAAAGAAAAGACAGGAGAGCAAAGGGGTTGTTTGTAAGGACAAAGAGAGCGAGTGAGGAAACAAAAAGAGTGGGGAGTGTGACAGCCACAATGAGACACAGACTGCCGTCCACGACTTAATTTAGTTAGACACTTTTACAAAATTACTTGTCTGGAGGGTAAAGTGACTCATTACAGGAAATGTACTCTAGATGCCTTTCTTGACGTGAACACTGATATTGATTCCTGTGTGCTTAAACTTAACTGACGCTTTAGAGTAATAAATTAATTTGATTTTAGCACTCTAAACTTAATGAATTTGAGTACTTGATGACAAATCGTTCACCGTTGCCCCTGCTCCTTAGGCAGTACGCATGCCTCAATCGATTTCAGCTCTGGTGTAAGCACTCTTGTTTTGGAGAGCAGAACATGTGAAATTTCCTTACAAAGGCCTGCATCCTTCACGTACTGCTCTGAAACTGCGCGAAATAGCGAAAACATTTTAGTACTGTAAAACGTTTTTCGTCTCACACTCCTCAGAGTACAAATCGTCAGAACTGAGATAGGACGAAATCAATAAAACGTAAACCAAACTATCTTTTGAAAGTAGTCAATCAGAGGTCTGACAGCTGCATTGGTGTTGTCTTGACTAATCAGTGTATATGGAACTAAATAGTTAGCCGAAAAGGCCCAATGAAAAGACACATTCTTTTTGTCTGCAAAGCAATGGTTTTGTTGCTTTGATATGTACGGACTCGACTACGGCTAGGTGAAAAGCTGACCTAGATCTGCCCATTATGCGAAAGCGGTTATCCGTATACAATTTTGCACAGTCTGGGTTTTCAAGCAAGTGCTACCCTATGGCAGAGTCATATTGCTTGGTAGTGCTTTTGGCTTTAGAAACCCGAGGTGGCTTTTTCCTTTTAGGAGCTGTTGCTTGGCGAATATAGGACGGAATATGCTGCTTGATTCTATCAACTAACCTCAAAGTCGTGCGTCCGTTGTCCAGTGCGAGGCTGGCTATTTGCGCTATTTCGTGCAGTTTTGTTTTGCACCAGCAACATACTATTTCAGTACTACTTTGAGTACTTCAAGTATTTTCCAGGTCGAGAACTGCTGATACCTGAATATAATGCTTGTCTAGTTTAAGATATCAGTATCACCTCTTTTTAAATTTACACAGTTCTTTATCTACTTTGTCTTTATTGCTTTTAGACAAACCTAAAGAAGAAGTGGATATCAAAGCATATCGAAACAAAGGAGTGTGCCTTTTTCATTCCAGACAAGCAAGATCCAGAGAGGTAAATTTATGAGATTTTTACTTACATGAAAGCAACATTTTGAACGATGACTTAACTCGATGAAAAGATGGAATAAGGGCACGAAGTTCCATTTCTAACATTTTCTCATGTGGCAGATAAATTCGTGGATAAAAGAAACAATTCATCGCTTCAAAGATAGATATGTTGCAAACTAAGTCGCTGGCTTGCTTGCTTTTTTACATGTTTCTGCACAACGTTTATACCAGTAAGTAGGCTTATTCTTGAATTCTGGAGGATCGTATGGAAACATATTGATTTTGCTCAGCTCATAAAATATATAACTGCGTTATGCAGACAAGACCTGGATAGGAATCAATAAAGTTTCGAAAGAGTATCTGTTGGTGTTTGTAAGATATGTGTCTTTCATATTACAACAAACCATGTAAATGTTCCTGAGAAATGCAGTAACTTCTGTGCTGCACGCAGACTATTGGATGATCTTCGTTGTGTTTAACCCTTCTCCTGTCGGATATTTTGCGCAGTTGATTCTGTATCAAGTGGACGGGGGCTTTTGGATGCACGTGTCACTTTGCAACGGCACGTCCTACTGTAATAAACGGATACTTTTAGCAATATCATTAACTAGTAAGATTGTGAAGAACTTTTGTACATCGGAGCCACAGTTTACTAGATATGTGTTATCGTGTCTATGTAGGCCATAGGTCATCACTGGTTGTCTTGTGACTTGGCTCAAGTTTGTTTCATTTTCAACTTTGCCTTCAAAAATAGCTTTTTTTTCTTGAAGTAAACTTTTGAACCTTATTTCGTTGTATCACGTACTTGATATATAGAAAGAGAAGTATCATTTGATTCTACATTTAGGAAACCACTGCCTACATGGACAATGTGGCTCTAAAGTGAGATGTTTGCAGTTCCGGTTTGGTCGATTTTTGGCTGTTCAACTGCAAATTTTGAGTAGAACTGCGAAAATTGAAAAGCTAATGATAACTTTTTAATGGCGGAGAGGAGAGTCAGAAATTTTCAAGACTCCTACAACTTCGACCGGGAAAAAACATCAAAAGTCTACTAGCGGTGGCTCTATAAGCCCACTGAATAGTGTCTTAAGTGTACGAGTAGTGACCAAGCAACACCCGATATTCTGAAGGGCAGGTTTTTAATCAACTTCTACTTGTATTTACTTTTCTAGATGTGGCTGTGGAGAGTATAAAAGATACCATAGAAATGCAGATGAGACCGATGGACACCAAACTGGCTCATGGGACAAAAAGTTGCATACGAAACAGCGGACAACCTGTGAATTTGGTGTGGTGGATTTTATGTTGGAGGGGGATGCAAAATTTGATGAATATAAAGCAAAGGTATATTCTAACTTCACTCTTATTTCACTCGTGAAAAGTTTATCATCTTACGTGACCCGTTGTTTTGACCAATGAATGATCGAAAAGGCCCAATGAAAAGAGAAATTCTTTTTGTCTACTGAGCAACAGTTTTCTTGGTTTGTTGCGGACGAACTCCAGGACGGCTAGGTGAAAAGCAGATCTAGCTTTACCTATTATGCAGAAGCGATCATCCGTATACAATTTCACACAGTCTGGGTTTTCAAGTAAATGCTGCCTTATGGCGGAGTCACATTGTCCTAACTGTCATCTAAACAATCGACCTAAACATGAGATGACCCAAATTTTGGATCGTCGCTTTAGATAGCCCTTTCCACTCTGTCGACCTAAATCAGACGAACTAAATATTTAGTTCGTATGTTAAGATCGTCAGTATGGATACGGTGCACGAACTAGGAGACAAGCCAAGCGTCTTTAGGTCGATGAAATTTACCTCGTCGGTGTAGAAACGGTGTGTACACAATCTCCAAGCGATGATCTTTTAGTTTATCTAAATTCTGGACACAGAAAGCACGGAAGACAGACATTTTGGCGAAGTAAACGGATTTGAAAATGGCGTTTATTGGTCCAATTTCTGCTTCTTCTCTTAGCTTCACTCTTGTTTATATCACCTTTACTCATCTTGAAAAAATTCAACTCTTTTCGGTCCGATTACTGCATTTTCGAAAACAAGAGTTCTTGATATTCATAAAATAACACTGATCAGAGTCACGGACTACCTTAAAGTTTACCAATTTAGTTCGTCGAATATGGTTCGTTCAACGGATGCACTAAATCAAGGTAGATCGACCTACATTTAAGAGTCATTACGCGTGGATACGGAACAACGGACAATTGACAACTCGTTTGCCCCTCAAAACAGTCTCAGATCCTACCTTTTTAATGTAAGGGAAATAGAACAAACTACTTAATGCCTTTGGATGGATTGTACCTGTTACCAGTTCCAGCCTTGTCACAAAGTCTTACTCTGAAAATGTTTGATAAATTTGTAAAGGGTACAAGTGACTACGTTCTATTCCTCCACCTTACATTGTGCCTAATGTTACGCTCTTTTAAACCCTAGATTTACACTTCTAATTGACTTTTAAGTGATGTTTCCTGAAGCGTTCCTTAAATTCAGTACTACACGCGCCAATGTATACTTTTTCCTTACCCATGCAATCTAAGTATGAGCATTGTAAAACTCATTAATGGGTACAATGGAGGCCGGTACAAATGTAACTTATGCATTACTGAATTTCATGCAGTTATAACTGCTGACAAGAGTGAACTACTCAATAAACGATCTGAGCTGGGCTCGAAATGGCCGCATAGAAATTCTTTTTGCTCCCAAGAAAAACAAACACAAAGAACACGACTTTCGTAATACACTTGTCAACCAAATATCTTCAATCAATCAATCAACCACCTTGCTAGACGAGGGAATGTTGGCGCAGAATTTGCTCGCCTCCCTAGTGTCCGTCAGCCAAAAACAGATTTGAGCAGATTACGGTCAGACTCTTGTGTTTTTATCCGTCTTTCGAGGGCGATAGCAGTATATCCGTCTTACGAGATATTCCTAGCAAAGTAACAGAAATCGGGAGTAAAAGCTTTCGGACGCAATACAGGGCACTACTGATTCAGGAACAGGGGCTATCCATTCCAATTTTAAATTATCAAAGAACGAGGGTCGACAAGGACTCTTTTACCATAAACCAAAATGACTTGCTGATGACGTTTAAACTGAAGGGAATCTTTCATCACTATACCTATTTTTTGAGTAAAACAAGTATGAAGTAGGTAAAAGATATCTTAAGGTGTTGTTGCATGTTGCAAATTAGGCTACTGGTAATCAACATGCGGGTAATTAACTCACGTTTTCTTTCTGATTATTTGGTTCAGTCATGAACGTGTGTTCTGCGAGATTCTGCACTTTTGTCTCCTTTTAACTTTGTGGAAAAGGACATGCTCAATCGTACGGTAAGAACGCTCACCTTGGGTGCAGCTTAATTTGAGAGAACGGGTTAGTTCGAAGTTCACGCTAAGTCAGCTTGCTTACAGTCATAATCACGTCATTACACTGCATACGCACTTCAGATCATCTGACCGTAATGGCCAATCTGATTGGGAATTTGCCCTGATTGATTCAGCTGAAAATGAGACTTAACTGCATGAAAAAGAGAAATTCTGGCACTATAATTTACAAGCACTTGCACCACATGGCCTTAAAGAGAAAAACGTTGTCAAGATATAAATTAGCCAAGCGTTGTCTACATCTGTCTACGTTCAGAAGCTTTCATGCACCAATTGAAGGTATTGGAGGCCTGGACGTCCAAGGTTTCGATTTGCCACCTCCTTCAGCCATGCTGTCAGCAGTGTAAACAGCATAAATATTTGTGATTTACTATTGTCTCAGTAGGTATTTATATACTAAACATGATCAAGTGAGAAAATAGTTAGGAATAGGAATTGCTTCATACCGTGCTGAGGCAATGCGGAATCCTGTATATGATTATTTTAACACCTTTATATGAATATTTTTTTAATTGTATCCAGTTTGGCCCAGTCGTTTTGGATTTTCCCCATATTTTGTTTCCTTTTCGTAAGAGTAGTTTACGCCTCGACTGACACAAGTTGTTAACATCACCATCCAGGTTTTTGTATGATGTTTATTCGTGCATGGGTCCTTAAATATTGACGTCTAAGGATTATTTAGAAATTCATGACTAGAGAGTTTGTCATCCTTTAGGGAGGCTTAAACTTATGTTCATATCGTCATTAGCGTTTCATTTAGATAGGTTTTTTACTTTGTAATTTGTATCCTACAATTTTGTAAATCAATAAATTCAATAAACTACTTTCCTTTTCAGTATATACGTATTTCTGATGATACACCTGTGGATATAGTTGATGAACTGATCGAAAATATATGGAATTTGAAACTTCCCAATCTGCTCATATCTGTATTGGGCGGTCACGCAAATACGGAACTTTCCACAGATGTTACAAGACTGCTAGATACTGGACTATCTCAGGTAATTGCTTCCTTTCTTTTGCAATCAGAATTTTCAAGTAATCTTCTCTGAGCTAATATTAAGCGTAGCTTGAATGCAGTCCCCCAATAATATGGTTTTCCTTGTTCTTCAGTTACTGTTCAATCGTAAATAAATATATTTGAACTAGATTTACTAGACTATTTGCTCCTGGCCCCACCCCAATGTTTCCCCTGTGATTATGTGGAATGCCCCATAGTCCTACTACTTAAAGTTAAAAGCCGTATTGTTAAAGCCTTACTTGGATAGAGAGCGTATCTTAAGATCACCCTCAAAGTTGGGTGCTTTTTCTTGCTTCATGTCATGTTCCGTCCTTTTTTAAATTACAAGCATCAACATCAACATATTACACCTTTCACTTCTTATCGTGCTTCTTGTGATTCAACGTGATTTGAAGGGAGAAGAAGCACCACGTCATTGAGGATAGGGCAATAATTGGGAGGAGACAAATTGCTTACTTGATTACAAGCCATGAACATTTTTTATGTGCGAGAAGAAGGTTTGTACATGAATAACAACTAGCCTGCGTATACTAGTAAAGTCTTTAAAATAATACCCGATGTCTGTTAATACATTGTCAGCAAAGTATGCAGTTAGCATAAATGTTTGAAAAAACAATGTCTTGTTGATTCCTGTTGATTTATAGGTTCTTCAAGCGGCAGATGTTTGGTTGTTCACGGAGGCTTCAGCGTCAGGAATAGCCAGTCTGATTGGCAAAATATTTCGTGAGGGTTGCCAAAGTGATCACCTAGAAAGTAATGCTTGCTTTGGCATTATGCCATGGGGCTGTGTTGCAAGCAGAGGCATTTTCTCAGCACACAAGGGAGTAAGTAGGTTTCTTTAACATTTGTGTGACCCTGTCACTATACTCCTAAGATGTACACATCTCTATTCACTCCTATTAACCTTGCGTTACCAGCCCTGACCTACACACATGAATTACACTAGTTATTCTCGTGTTGCATAGTAATTTACTTTATGCAATATTGAATCCATTTTATCTTGTTTACCAGTTCTTCACTTCTCATGTATTATCAAGATAAGTATGCACGTAACTTGTTTACTATCGATTTATTACTATCGATTTATTACTAACCTTTTTATTACTATCGATTTATTACTATCCATTTATTACGATCCATTTATTACTATCCATTTATTACTATCCATTTATTACTATCCATTTATTACTATCCATTTATTACTATAGATTTATTACCATCAATTTATTACCATCGATTAATTACTATCGATTTATTACTATCGATTTATTGCTATCGTTTTCTTACTATCGATTTATTACTATCGACTTAACACTATAGATATATTACTATCGATTTATTACTATCGCATTATTACTATCGATTTATTGCTGAACTTTGCAGTACATCGTCTTGTATCGCCAGTTTTCACATCACCGACTTTGTGTTAGTTCTCTAGAATCGTGCATAATTCGCCCGTTTTTTATAAGTCGGAATAAGTATGTGCTACTGCCACTGAAATCTGCAAACCGAAGTGTTGTCATTATATATTCCTATCCAGCATCTGAGTTCCCCTGCCCAAAGCCAGCCCTTCAACCAGGATCACACATTAGTACCACAGGTGACTCTTGTCACATTTAACATCTCCTTCCTTGGGAATGGATCCAGGATTGGATGGGTTTGAGTACTCGTCAGTCATTTTCTTGACATGGGAAGACAACAGTTACCTTCTTTCCACTTTTTTTTGAGTACGAAAAGTTCAAACAGTCAAAGGTTTTACTGCCTGCAAGTAAAAGTGGTCGTTAGGTGGTTTCCCCTACCTTGGTATGCCTTCTCCTCTTTCCATTGCAACAAGCCGGTTTGAAATTGAACGGCAGCTAGAAGAAGAGAAGAAACCGTAAGAAAGAAAACACAGGCTTCCACAGCTAAAACCTTCCGAACGGATCATTTGCAGACTTTACGATAGACGTTGCATGGTTAGGCCTTCGGGATAACTAGACGTGTAAAACAAGGATGAAGAGGCAGAATCACTATAAAAAGCTCACAGCGGACACAGTAAAACGTCGATGGAGGATAGACCTTTATTGATGTTGCGTGTCAGACAAAATAGCCTATGTAAAAAAATATATTTGAGAAATGAGGTTTAAATGGTACCATCATTAGAGGAAAACACATTTGCTGCAGTTTGTACACTTGGTGGTCATTTCAACGTTTGGTACTTTGTTAGTTATTTTAGTTATCATTTATCTGTATTTATTTTATATTAATTGACGAGTTAATTTTTGCTAGATATTTGGTTTACGTACTTATGTCTAGTAGACTAATTTTGCTAATCCACTCATCACTTAATTCAGTTTATGAGAGGATGGCATGGAGTTTATATAAGTAATGAACCCAGTGATTTGTGCGGCATTCAAGCATCAACCAGGCAACAGTTTCCCAATCAAGTGAGATCTGTATTTGCTTTAACTCTGGCACTGCAGAAAAAATTAACACTGAGGAGATCGTTATTTTATGGCCATTGAACTGTATGCATGTTTTTTATTCTAGCTATTTAGATTTGAATCCCCACTCGTTTTTGCAGGCGTTTACACGGGCACGGATCCAAAAATTAACATGCGTTTAGACGAGACCGGATCCATTTAGATCCACTGCAAAGGGCATGCACGGGAAATAATGTTTTAAATTTTGGCTGGAAGAGTAGATCTGCTCAAGTTGTAAACATTGAGCTGCACTGTTGATCTCGCTCTTGTTTAGTTCGTTCTTTTCATCGAGATTGAGATGGATTCAAATAACCGAAGGTCGGTTAGTACACGTATCATTTCAACCATGTTATCGTATGGAATATACCTCATACTGGCAATTTTGTAACCTGAATTTCGATCAGAGCCCATCTGGGTCCTATCCTAAGCGTTTCACGAGGCCTTTCTGGCACCGGAGCCAAAGGAGACCAGTTTTCAAAGCGATCCCAGACGAGTACGGATAGCAGATCCAAATGGGATCGGGTCCACTAGGTTTCATGTAAATGCAAGGCCGGTCCGTACCAGATACATTTCGATCTCTGATCTGCTTTTCGGTTTTCGGTTTATTTTATAAATTTTATTCTCGATTTCATGATTTACTGCCTTCGATTTTCATTCTTACGAGCAGGTGTTTGTTTGTTTTTCTTCCTTTTCTGATTTAAAATTGTTTCATGCCTGAGGTGTACGGGACTTTTGCGACAGAGTAACCTCTCGTCCCACGTTTTTTTTTACGTCATTCGTTTTCAATGAAGTTACGTATCTCTTTCCAGGTAGATTTATGTTCTACATGTGTTGCAGGAATCTGTTCAAAAGCAGTGAGGGGAAATAACAAGAGGCACCTAGCTTTTAGACATGATAATTTTATGCTTAAACAAGGGGTGTAAGGCAGTTTTAGAAGTGATATATTCGCTTCTTTAGTTTTCCAAAAGCGATGGATGTTGGCCTTTCAGTCCTCGGTGCCTACCCATCCAAATTAATATAGTTGTGAGAATGACTGCTCAGATGAAGTCGATAATTGATATCATTCTTTTCCGTTAGAGAGAAGTTACCTACCGTGTCCCGGAAGACCTTTCGGATGTCAATGGGAACGAAACATATTTGGATTTCAACCACACCCATTTTCTATTTGTGGATGATGGAACCGTTGGACAATTTGGTAGCGAAATGACTTTCAGGTCAAAACTGGAAAAGTTTTTTTGCAGTGGAGGTAGGAGCACGTAGTATAACTTATGCCCCTTCTTAACATGCCG